>MU870974.1:0-16836 GCA_036418205.1 Ostertagia ostertagi
TATCCCACACCTGCTTAAACTATGTTTAATATATGAACGCACACCCACACGGCACACTTCAAGTGTGATGCACTCTGCCTTCATAGTTTGCACAGCTGTTGACCTAGATCTGCTGATGGCAATTCTTTCATTTGAAACGGACCTAATGAATATAGGCGATATTGGGAGAAGCTCAAATATTCAAATATTAATCAATGTAGAAACAGATTAGGACGGACACTCATTTATTAGCCTTTCTAGCACACAGATATGAAACGCTTTCCTCTCTTAAAATCATTTTACATCTGCTTGGTTATTTTTCTTTTATCAGATCTATCCCAACAACTCGAGAGCCCTGTCCGCAATCCACACATATACAATACTGCTCCTAACTTTTGAAACATCTACGCGTTGCGACGGTTTTGTGGCGTCACAAACCGTCGCACCGTCATAACTCCCTCGAAGCGGGTAAAATGAAAGTGGCTTACAGCTATGGACTCCTCTCTGTGGCGAGTCTAACCATGTGCAAAACTACTGATTTGATTGAAGTTGTAATAAGTTACTCCATGAAAACTACTGTCGTTCCATCGTTTCACAGTCTCACCTTTCCATTATCTCTCCGATTGGGGACAGGCTCTCAGTAGAGAATGGTCAACGGAATCATCCAGTCGTCGCGACGCGATATTTTCCCAACGGGCGCAGGATTTTTTGGGTTTGACGGCAGAAGCAGTGATTTTCCTGCAAACCACAATAATCCTTCTGGGGCGCGGATACCAAATTTCAAATCCCAACGAAATTGTTTTCGATTTCATAATAGCAATATTGAAAAACGGAAAAGGGAAAAGGTTTGAAAGAATTGAAACTATGCGCGCATTGATTGAAGTTGAATGTTGAAGAGACGGGTTCACAGAGCGTTCCTCTAACGTTCAGTTAGAATGACGCACACAGAAACTCGTCCACTGCAGTCGCAATGTCGCGCCATGACCAGCAGCGCTTCCAACTTTTCTCAAGAAACCACCAGCGCAAAATTGGGTATCATGTTCATTATCGGGACCACCAACAATATTTAAACTCAGATTTTTAACTGGAATATGGCGGAAAAAAAGTTGTAACACCAGAAGGGTGCCAAATGGTGCCGAAGTGGCGTAAATTGGAGCCGTCTGGAAAAACGGATGTCATATTCGTGATCAGAGCATTAGATATTCCTCAAAGTAGAAAGTTTTAGAAAAAAATTGAGATTTTGAGCCAGTTTCCGAAAAATTGGCCATCGTCGGTCGTCCATGGGTACTCCAGCCAGCGATTGGAAAATGAGTTTCCTCGTAATCCTCCAATAATAAGAAATTCCACTACAGAATAGATAGTGGCAGGCAGCCAAGCTGGTGACGGGAAACAGCACCCGCATGAGTTGAATTCGACAAATTCTTCCCTTCATCAATACTTGGTATCTTGGATCTTCGGCTCTTCCACTCGTAGGACTTCATCTCATACCTGGAGCGATTTCAAGGACAGGGACGTCGTGGTAGACGCTTCCTATGAAACCGAGCTTTGGATTCCGTGAATCATCAGGGTGTTCCGCTTGATTTCGCGCAGCGCTCGTCTTCAAGTCGCTCCGCCGGCGTGCATGACGACCTGTGGCCCATGGTCACCTCCTTTTTCGAAGTTAGGTCAAAATCTCGATTTTCGTCGAAATTTGCCTATAGGGGTAAATCGGGGTGCTGATCACGAATATGGCGTTCTTTTTTGGCGTCGGCGCCATTTGGCGCCAGTTTGGCGCTACTCATCCATTCTGCCAGTTTTCGATAGTAAACCCATTTGCATTTCTGCTGGTGGTCCTCATTGTGAATATAGCGTTAGATTTGACGCCGAAGTAATTTGAGAAGTCATATGGAGATGACGGGCGGAAGTGGTGTAGTGGCAAGTGGCACGCTTACCACGCGAGCGGTCCGGGGATCAAATCCTGGGTCGTGAGTCGCCCGGGCCAACCAAGCCTTCCATCCCTCCGGGGTCGGTTAATTGGTACCAGACTTGTCTGGGAGGATAAAAACACTGACTTGTACATCGGCTGGCCCCGCAAGTCATTGTATAGGCCACATCGCATTCAAACGCCACTGCGAATGTACAAATGGAAGTAGAATGCGTGCCGCATCCCAAAAAGGATTGATCAACGGCAAATGCTTTATCCTTTTTTATCCTTTATGGAGATAACAATCGAAATTCAAAGACAGATCCGATTCGACCCACAAAGATCCTTCCTGCAAGCCCATCACGCTACCCACACAACCACCAACCATCGCGAACCAACGGTTGCCGATGATGCTTATGAAAACCTCTTCACGTGTTCCAGCACTACCACTGACAGTACTGCAAATTTTGGCAAATTTCACTTGTTTTTGATTCCTCCTTTATCAGCGTCGTTCAACATGCAGGTGATCTTCTGCACGAGTCCGAAACGTCACTCCGAAGCTGTAAAAGCCGCGCACTCTAATAACTTTTTTCACCCCTCCTTTGGCATCCAGGGGACCGTTCAGCAAAAATGCAACACAGCATTGTAGTCTACAGCATGTAAAAAACCGTTTTCAAAAAGGCTACCTTGCCCGAGCGACCTCCCTTGTTAGCTCCCACCTTCATAACGCCTCTCCGAGCCACGGTCAACGGTCACGTTGAACCGATTTCAAAGTCTTACGACGCCCTTCCCCTAGAGTAGTCGCGATACCACCCTCTCTCCCACTCCCCTCCGCTCTCCGTAATAGTTACTTTGGGTAGGGATGCGGCAACTTGCGGCTCCATCGCGTGCTTTCCATTGGCGCGCACAGTTCTTTACCCGTTGCAACGGAAAGCGATTGATATAACCATCCAACAACAACTATAATGTTCTTCTGCCAAGGAGGTTTTTCGATGCTATTATTACTGGCCTAACGTTTCGTTTCGCTCGATTGGGTTTTCGGTTCTCCCCCTAATGTTCCGTAAGAACGGAAACATTGATGAAAGGAAGCCAGTGACAGTTTGAAGGACGTCCCTCACCCCTTGAGCCACTCTTATACCTATGAGGAAGACGATCGTGGAGATGTCAGGCTACTAGCAAAGTCTCCACTAAAACCCTTGTTGTCAGAAGAAGAACATTATAATTACAAAAATCTACGGGAGGCTGGAGTCAAGGGTATAAACGGTACTTCCCTGTAATTGGTCGTCCAGCATCTGGAACTCTTTTTGTTATAGAGTTAAAGGTTAGGAGTTTATTGGGATAAAAACTTTTCTCATTGAGGTGTCTTTCTCAAATGAAAGACTGCAATTTGTTTTCTTCCTAAGCAGTACCTAAAATTTTTCACATTTTCACTTCTTCAAAAAATCGTCTCGTTGGTCCTTTTTTGTGCATATTTACTTGTTTCGCGTTACAAATAATAAAAAGCTCAGATGGCTTGTTGGTAGGTTCGAAAAGGCGAAACTATCTCGATATTCAAACTCCCACATTTCAATCACTTAGAGTGCAAATACGCTTTCACCGCACAAACAATGCATTTTCTAATAATCACTCTTTCCTCCTCTATGAGCTACCAGTTGGCGCCGCACGCGTTGCGCGCACAACACAGCTCTGCGGCGATATGGTTGGTGCGGCGTAAACTCTCAAATTTGGCCTCTTACACGACGAATATGTATTTGACTTCTGGGTTAGATTCTAGAAGATTCTATCCCAACTATCCACCGAAGGCTATTGACCTTTTTTTCTTCGTCAACCATTGTCACTGACCTCTGACCACTTTGTTTTTCGGCATTCAGAAATTCTTGGGACCGAGTTATAACTTTGACGCAAACTCCCAACTCTCTCCTTGGCCCACGTCCCACACACCAATGGCAGCCGACCTCCCTTCCATTGTGAGGCTCGATCCACTTTTTTCCCGGTCTCACGGCTTTTTGGAACCGAGTTATAAATTTGTCAGCAAACTCCGCCCACTTTTGTGCACGCCGCGCCCACCTTTAGCATTCAACCTCTCCTTCTTCTCTAGCCTCTATCCACCTTTTTCCTGCTCTCCAAGGCTTCTCGGAAACGAATTATGGGGACTTGTAGGAAACGCTGTGTACTTCAGGACGCGCTCCGCCCATTGTGGGCGGTCCTCCGCTCACGTCATGTATGCTGGGAACACCCTAGACATTGCTTCGCTACACCGATTTTTTTCTGCTCTATAGGCTTTCACCTAACCGAGTTGTGAATTTTTCCATTGATTACGTGACTACTTGAACTCTCCCCTGTGTTCTCTGCCGCGAAAGGCCAGAGCGCAGACGATTAGAGAACGGCGCCTGGCTCGGCTCCAAAACCCAAGAAGGAAGGTGAGAACCCTAGGACTAAGCCTTGGAGGGAGAAGGGACTCCGGAGTGGGTGAGCCAATTTCATTGTGGCAAAGTTTGAATGTGTCAAATCACAATAATCATGAGCCGCTGTTTAAGCGAGATGTTCGTAAACCATTTCCATTATGCACTGCTTTTTCGGACTTTTTTATGCTCCGCACTCTGCTCTGTAGTATCGAAAATGTTTTGTTGTAAAACTTGAAGTCTTGGTTGTCAGTACAGCTTCATTTCGATGCACGCCACGCCCACTGTGGGCGGGGCTCCGCTTAGCTGATGTGTGTTTTGTACTTCGCGAGACCTTGCCCACCCATCCCACACTTGACCCGGTCCCTCCAGGTGGATCCCAAGGAGCTAGGGAATTTCGTATATGTATATGTAGCTGAGCTGAAGGTCGCCTCAGTGCTAGATTGTTTAAACGAGCGCGCGCGGGAAATTTTTTCGAAGAGGCGAGCATCTTGGCGTTTACGTCCAATCGTAAGTGGCGAAGGGCTCGAAGTGAGGCGTTACGAAATCATCGAGGCGGTAGCTAAGAGCTGGTCCCGATTGGAGAGATAATGGAAACGAGGAGAGGCGAGACTGTCAAACGAGGGATCGACAATAGTTTTCATGGAATAACTTATTACCATCAACCATTTCTAAGTTTCGCACATGGTTAGACTCGCCACAGAGAGGCGTCCATTGCTGTAAAGATCCTTTCATTTTACCCGCTTTCGAGGGAGTTATGACGGTGCGACGGTTTGCGACGCTACAAAACCGTCGCAACGCCTAGATGTTCCAAAAATTAGGAGCAGTATTGCAGGGTACACAGCAAATATGACTATTATACATTCAGCATTTTTTGAAACTAAAGGCTTCTTCACTTTAGATAGCAATCACGGCCAAATTCATTTTTATAACAATATATTGAATATTCTCTGTGTCACAAATTATGGAGGCGCTCTGGGCGAGAGGATTCTGACAGCTTAATTTTTTCTTCCTGTTGACGCGTTTGCGAGTGTTTTGGTGTGCTCAGCGAAAGCACACTACCTCTTCAAAATCTCCCTGGATGTACTAATAATTTCATGAGAACTCCTGCTCCTTATGGAAATAGCAGCATTTTTGGAGAATGGCTATTATTGTTCAGACACGAGGTGCGTCATACGCTTTGCAGCTCTACCGCGCCCTTCAACGAGACCACAAACTTTTCCTTTCCGCATCAAAAATTGCCATCTGGAGAACTGCCAACGTAAATCCACGTACAATACCGCTACGTCCAGCAAGCTCAACCCCACAGTAACCAGTTTTACAAGAATTTTTGTTGATTGTGACTTTTCTGTTTTTTTTTGAATTAAATTTCACTGTTTGGTTAGTTTCATTGTGGTCAACTCATTCGCTCTTAACCTGACTGGTTACTGACTACGAATTTTTCAGATGCAATGCAAGAAAAAATATGTTGTTCTCGAGAGGGCCGGCAATACGACAATGCCGACAAGGCGACGCGCGATCCCCCCTTCCGGCTGAAAGAACGACGGCGTCAGCGACTCTATAACTATCACCATCCTGACATTCACACTCGCCATGCCGTGCCGTCTGTGCTCTCCGCGCGGATGTTCACTCTCGGCACTACTCTCACATGGTAGAGAGCTATGGTCGAGGATTCTCTCGACCGTTATTCACCTCAACCACCGCTACCATTTAGAAGCAAACTGCAGGATAAAACGAGGAAAACACCTATTCAAATATGAAGTACTGAGTGCTAAGTGAATCGAAGTGAAAGACAAAGCAGGAACTACCCCCAACCAAGTCGGAAATTCAGAAATTCCGGGCCTACTCCAGTTAAGGGAGGGCATCATGATGCAGTTTTCCCGGAAAGCTAGGGTAACCCCGAGCCAAAGGACGAAAGGAACCAGAGCACATTCTTGAGCTCCTTTCCAAATACCTCAAGAAATAGTTCTACAGTTCTGTATTCAGTGCCTGTGCATTTGCCGTTGATCAATCCCTTTTTGGGATGCGGCACGCATTCTACTTCCATTTGTACATTCGTAGTGGCGTTTGAATGCGATGTGGCCTATACAATGACTTGCGGGGCCAGCCGATGTACAAGTCAGTGTTTTTATCCTCCCAGACAAGTCTGGTACCAATTAACCGACCCCGGAGGGATGGCTTGGTTGGCCCGGGCGACTCACGACCCAGGATTTGATCCCCGGACCGCTCGCGTGGTAAGCGTGCCACTTGCCACTACACCACTTCCGCCCTTATGTGCGTTTTTTCAGTGGATCGCATTGTGCGCGATGAGGGGTGGGTCGAATCAGACGCCTTAAAAGGGACGATTAAAGGAATTCTTCGTCTTGCTTTCTTTCTCAACATGAATGTGTCAGTTGTGATCACTGGAAACAGCACACAAAGTTTCACGCATGAAGATTCGGTTTCTGAAGAGAAACAAACGTACAAAAACTACATTATGGACAATCGAAGGTAGGGGGAGCCAAAGGCGAGGCATGGAAAGAAGTTGGCCTTTGGCCGGCTACGTACAGGCGACGCAATGAAAGAATCGGGTTAAAGCGCGCGATTTCGGAGAGTGAGACAAATCGATCGATAGGATGGAGTAGAAGTGTAAGATGTGAATGCAATAAAGCAGAAGGCCAGAAAGAGTTTCTAGTGAAGGCACTCCAAGAACCAAGTGGAAGCATCCCCGTCGCCAGCATTTGTGAAAGACGTCCGTGG
Source organism: Ostertagia ostertagi (assembly GCA_036418205.1). Taxonomy (NCBI): domain Eukaryota; kingdom Metazoa; phylum Nematoda; class Chromadorea; order Rhabditida; family Trichostrongylidae; genus Ostertagia; species Ostertagia ostertagi. Next base: position 7,024 of record MU870974.1, read on the forward strand.
GCACTTTGAACGCGTAGCAGCCCTTTCGATTTTTCGAATTTTTTCCAAAACAAAAGCAATTTTCTGTTCTTTTCATTCTTATCGTGGATGATGAGTCTCAAGCCAGTGATTTAGGGCTGACTTCAACTCTGTTTGAGAAGCTTGACTGTCCCAAACGGTCTTTGACACTGGATTTGAACCTCACGTCGTGCATATGCTAGCGGAGTTGGCCCACTTTTTCCTAGTTCCGTCTGAAAACTATGTTGTGAGGCTGCTCGGGTGATCTATGAATAGGTGTGTCTGATTGTGAGATTCTATGTAGCAAAGTTATCAACCATTTTAATAAGTTGCTCCTCCTTGCTGGAGTAGAGAGTCTTTTTGTCCTGACCCCGCTCTGAGAACAATGGCATGTCAAAATACGAGACCTGTTGGAGATTTGGTGCCCGTTTCAGATTGCTCTTGTAGAACATCGAGTCTTCTCGAGAGTTTTTGCAATTTCCGTCCAGCGACGTGCGGACCAGTTTGTCGACTCCGTAATAACGCACCCGCAGCTATTACAGATACTCGGACAATTGAACTTTCACTCGACAGGCATTTCCCTCTCACACGAACGGAGATTTCTCCTTCACCTCAGCAACTTTCTCCCGTCTCAACATCGTCACTGTAGAAATGCGACCCACTCAGATACAGCTTCTTATTTTTTCCTGCTCTCACTATCTAGCCTCACCGTTCTTCATTTCTACTCCAGGTATATGAAGCATTTATAGTCGCTTTAGTTTTGATGGCCTCTTTATTTATTTATTTATTCATTTTTTCAACATCACATACATTCTCATAAATATTAGGTACCGGATATCTTAGTGTCGCTTTTCTGAGTTCAGGAAGTTTTGGGGCCGATTACTATGGAAAATCAATATCTCAGAAAGTCTTTTTGCTCATTAATACTGCGAAATATGTTGCTTATTGTTTTATTGTTGGTTCACAATTTAACTTTCCCCCATTTTTTATACTTTTTTTTGAAAATTCCTGGGTCCAGTGTGCAAATTCGCATGTGTGTACCAAATGCTTCAAAATTCTTGCTGAGAGCTACAACTTCCACAACAATTCACCAACCCAACATTGCATTTTGTTTATGGTACGAGGAATACCTCCTTCAGTGGTTGACGTGGCTCATGGTTTTTACCATTTTTTCAAAGAACATTTGAAGTTCTTTGAAGTGCATGCCCGCAATCTGCATCAAACTCTCTCTCTCACGGTAGACACTGCGGGCCGCCAGTCTTCTGCTGAGAATGCCCATAGGAACTCTTCAGCAGTGAATCTGATCGACTGCCGTTGCCAAAAGGCATCGCTCAAGCTCGACCTGCCACGTTAAGCTTCAATGCCTCGCTGCCCTGTCTCCGTGCTTCATCCTCCGCTCCGCTGCGCCTTTCAAACAGCTCACTCTCCTCCACGACCTTATGTGGGCCCAATAAAAGACCTTGGGAATCAAACTTGTCTAAAACATTCTAGTCAAAAAAAGTTCGTCCAGTTGAGTCGCGTACTGATCTCGTTACAACTTTTCCGTCACACTCAATGCCCAGGCCCTTACGCTACACCAATCTGGGTATACTTCTTGTGTTGTCCAGGTCTCCCCTCACATTGTCTAGCACATATTCGTGCGCAGGGAGGGATTCGTCGAGGTTGATGAGCCTGCTCGTCCTCAAACCGGACCGATCCATCTCACTTCGACTTCAAAAACATTCCTAGCTTTAATCGTACGCAGCGTCCCACTCCTCGCTGTACTGCGTAAATGAGGGAAAACCAACGCTTAAATGAGTCGATTTTGCATGAATGTGCGTGCGTCGGCGAGGCTCTCCTCTGAATTAAAATATTTCCGTTGCTCCGAGAAGGTACGTGGCTGAAAAAAAAACGACACTGAGGATCCGTCGTGCCTCTCAGATAATGATTATTTGATTTTTATACAACCTTTAAATGATGCTCAAAACCTACTTTGGGGTTTGCCATAGGTTTTGTTAAATGAGAACTAAGTCCCAGTTGGAGGCAGGGATAGCCGCAATATTCCTTTGAGATTCTTGAGTTAAAAAATAGCAAGCTGTCACGTATGTGGGTTCCGCTAGAAGTTGCAATCTTCCGTCATCTCTTTTTGCAGTCAAATACCCGTTGCCCGTCACTAATTACTCTTCAGCCTCTATTTCATTTCGTGAGACCCCCCCTAATAATAATTGACCTCTTTCCCTTCTCGAGAATTAGGAAGAACACAAGTGTTTGAAGGGAACTAAAATTCTAAATAAGACTCTTCGCGTCCTACCACCTTTTTAAAGGCAGCAGTTACGATGGGCTTTAGAAGGGTTTAATGGAGACGAGGTGGTGACGGGTGCTCTCAGTGCCCTCTTCACTCCATAGCGCTATAACCTCTCTTCCTCCCTTTCGCCTCGCCCACGTCGATACCCAATCCGTTGAGTAAACTGCGGCGACACGTCTGACTTTCTATTGGTTGATCCACTTGGTGTTTCACCTCCTGATGATTACTCACGTGTTAACAGCTCGAATTTTGGCGACGTATGACGACTTACCAGCCAGCGTTTGGCTCTTGCCCTGACTCACTCTTGCGTCCCGAATCAACTACCTCCAATCGGGGGTTGCCCTCCTAGCTTAGCCTTGCCCGTCTGCTGCCGCTGCAGACAGCGCAGCTCAGCCAGATCACCAACTAAACTAGCGGGAGGATCGCTTCTGGGAGCGGAGTGCTTTCCAAGTCCTGCTCAGCAACCGGCGCCCCTTTCGTCACACTTCGCTTGCTGAGCATCCAAGTGACTGCTCCGTTAGTGGTGCATATGGCTTCCCGATGCGCTCCTTCTTTAACGTAACGCTTCCTTTAAAGACACGTGCCGTTACCATAGATCCACACAAAATATCTGAACTTATTATGAGGCTAATTCTAGTAGAAAGCAACTTGTAATAGAAATTGCGGGGTGACGAGTCAGCTCTTTCGTTATCATTTCGGTGGAGGTGATAGTTTGACTCCGAAGTTTCAAACCAAACTCGAGTCTTCGTCTGCATACGTCATACACATGAAGTTGCCCAAACTCTTTTTTTTCCCTCGACTAAATATTTAGCACTCCTAGTGTTTTGAGTCCTTCTTGTTCACACTATGCCATGCATAAAGGAATAGAGCATTTGGCCGCTTGATTCAATGCGCGCTCGTTGGCATGCCGGACGCCCATTCTACTATCCATTGTTACATTGCGCAGCATGGCTGCTAATGGCGCAGTGTGACCTATACAAGTTACTTGCGCGGGGCTTAGCCGAGTGTCCGAGGTCAGTGTTTTTTAAGCCTCCCAGACAGGGCAGAAGTCGGTGACCGAATCAACCGACCCGAATGAGGGATAGAGGTTGCTTGGCCCGGGACGACTCACGGACTCAAGGATGTCTCATACTCCCGCCGACCCGCTCGCATGGTGAGAGTGCCACTTGCCACTACACCACTTCCGCCCTCATGCCATGCAACATTTAGCCATAAATACGGCATAAATTTGTTCCATTTCTGGTAATCGATTTTCCGCAGTGTTCTTCGAAGAGGCATGCTTTTGGCGTCTCGAACTACACTGTGTGCAGCTTGAAGCGACTGCCAAAAAAGAGTTTTTGGCGAAAGCATTTAATTCTCACTTAGTTTTTTATCATATGAACCCACTCCTAAAGGTGAAGGCATGAATTGTCAGACGATAGCGCCCATCCGTGTACCTTGGCTCAGTGCCCTGCAGTGCGTGGTATGCGGGTGGAAACGTGCGTGTAATGTTCAAACCAATCAACGCCGTTGATGATGGTTTTCTTCCGGAATTATACGTGCATTCCTTTTAAAGGGAGGATCTCCACGTAGGATAGAACGCAAGCGGTGTCGAAGAAGGGGAAATAGTGCACGAGGTGGTGAAACGAGGCGGGACCTGCCTGAAGGTGAGCGAAGTACCGCGCAAATTAGGCAGCGAGGAGAAGAAGGGGTTGACGCTCGCATGTCTGACATATTCGCTGTGTGCGCCTTGCGCAGTTGCACCGCAGTACGCCGCCACGACATATCCTGACACTCCGCCCAGTCTATACGGCGCGAGTGATCTAGATTTAGGAGTAGGGCAGCATGGGCGCTGAAGTGCAAGCCGCTAAATCATCGACAAGGAAGGGATCGTATCTCTCGGGTATTGGGCCGTTTCTCATGGGCTTTCCTCCTTTCCTGCACCTCTTAAGATCCTTGACTTAGTTTGAAAAAACAAAATGGGGGCGGGGAGTTGTTTTTCATCATGAATCTGCCTACGAAACCCTTCCTTACACACCAGGAACTCGATCACTTTCTATACATTTTCTTGTACATCCCTGCACGCTTTATCCATTGTTAACGAGCAATTGAATGTGACGATTCACTTGAGATTCGTTTGAATGGGCAGTGGTTTTCTCTTTCGGAATTCTTCAAGATCGTACGTTTTCGTCGATCTCTTTGACACCATCGAAGATCCGCCTCACGGTTCTTGCAGTGGCTATCGAAAGAATGATTGAAACTACTATTCAGTTTTCTTTTTTTTTTGGGAGCTTCAATGGAACAATAACAATTCTGAGGCAGCAACTGAGAATCGGTACTCGTCTTTGATTCGAGTATTCATATGTATTTTCATTTTCTTCTCATCGTGAGATATTATCAGCCGCGCGCTATTCTACCAGTTTCGGGAGCCTGATAGAAATGATACTACGCCAAACTTAAATAAGTTTGCACATCCACTCTCATCCACCTTCCTGTGTCGCCATACGGTGCCCGTGAGTGCCAAAAGAGTATAGAACAACATGTAGGAATGAGAACAGGCTTCGTTCTACGGTCCGCTGGGGAGCCTGTGGTAAAATAAAGGGAAGAACTAAATAAAGCTTGCATAAGTGTAGATCTAGGTGGAAATGGTATTGTGGCAAATGGCGCTGCATACCGCGCACGCGGTCTGGGGGATCAAGTTCGAATCGATGCGTCGCGGGCCAACGAAGCCTTTCATCTCTTCGGATTCGGTTAATTGGTACCAAAATAGTGTGGAAGACGCAACCCTAACTTCTACATCAGCTGGTCCCTCAAGCCATTGAATGGGCACATCGCAATCAGACGCCCCTACGAATGTACAAATAGAAATAGAATGTGCATTTCAAAGGGACCGATCAACGGCAACTGCTTTATCCTTTTTATGTAACACTCACAAAATTTTAGGTGCACGGCCCGGTCCGTAGGCGTGAAATATTTCAAATACTTCGAAAGGCAATAGACATTGACTCGCAGCGCATTCTGAAAGCACAGGTGTCAACCTTGCGTTGCGCAATAACCGAAGGGAGGGGGGTGCGATTCGAGCGACCCACCGAAAAAGGGAGGGGGTCGTATCCACAGACGGGCTGCAAGACGGCTTGAAAAGTGCAGTGTCCGGGAGTGCACTTTCAGCCTCTAATGTTCTCCAGGAGCTCTGCACGCTGTCGGAGAGTCACACAGACATGAGCTCCATGGGAGCATTAAAGCATGCAGAGCACTATAAGTCTCACCATCAGCTTATTATCCTTAATCGACGCTATCCGGACGGCGCTTTTGCTCCGCGGCATAGATCAAGAGTACAATAGACAATAGCCAAAAACTTTGTTACAGTGTAGTGCAAAAACATGGTCTGTGTTCTTCGATTGCGACAACATTCCTTGGAAATCCCCGAGGTTGAGGAGAACAAGAGTGTAGAGCAGTTCATGGGAAAGTGAAACGAAGAGTGCCATATAACAGCACAATACAACTCAATCAGGATACTAACACCTTCTTCAGGAAAACAGAAGACTTCAAAATGCGAGTGCGAACTCTGCCCACAGATAGGTGCACGGCGTATACCCGAGGCGTTTTCCCATAAAAACGCCTCCTCTGTCAGCGGCCGTAAGCAGACAAACTTTCTGAAGAGAGTTTCGATGCTGCTTTCAATAAAATCTAAGCGAAACAAAGTGTAGCGAATTTGCTGAATTGAGTTCTAGAGACGCCGTAGGAAAATTGAGGCAGAAGAAAGAATTTCAGGGAAATTTCACAGTGATTATGAAGTAGTGGATTCCAACAATCTTTACCGCTTCTCATCACATTAATTTTGAAGGAAGTTATGGGCCCTTTGAAGACTGCATAGTACGCGCCCACGGTGCCGGTCAGGGAAGGCTTTGAAAATAAGGTGACAATAAACGGGAACAAACGGGGACGTCCTTTTTGACGCGAGAGTGAATATGATTTCCAAGTGAAAGTCTTAGTCAGCACTTATTTCAAAAGCCTCTAAATCCTCTCGTTTTCTAATGTAGCGCTTAAAGCATCTGCAAAGTAGTATCGAAGATAAGTAATTAACGTCTCTGAATGTTGAATAAATCGCGCCTTTCTCAAAACAATCGGACTAAACCAACGCACAGACCGGAAAACGACTATTTTCCTAAAAATTGATCGCTAGCAAATTCTTTTCCGATGCTTGCTTCTAAAGCCTCGTAATCTCTAGTTTCTAATAGCCTTAGACATTTGCAAAAAGTTGATTATGAAGAAAGTTATGAATGTTTGAATGTCAAAAACTCGCGTGTGCACAGAAAACGGAACAAACGGGACGATTTTTTGAAATATTGAACATCCACAACATTTCAAATACTCCTCAGGAAGAAAAACCCGATGACTATTAGTATTTTCGCAATAATAGTCCGATTTTTACGAGAACCCTTCTGAAAGACACTTTCACCTTCCTGACATGGAAGGTTTGGGGAGTGTTGTTAATTGCTATTTATAGTTTTTACAGAGTAATACAGGCTACAGGAAAGGTTGAGAGGATTCGAAAAAAATCCTGCGAGTGGTCTTCCGAACGAGGGAGACAACCTTTACGATAAAAATGACTGTATTGGTTTACGCAAAATAATGTGGAAAACCCTTCTATTTTACAATGAATAAAACGCTTCTCTTTTTTTCTTTTTGTTAGTTTTATTCACAATTGTGTATACGCGTGGAGTGGTTGGGGTTTTTTTCTGAATAAATTGCTTCGGAGTTTGTGTACACGCTTCGCGCTGGCCACCACAACCGGGGGCCCAACCAGCGCGTAATCGGGACGCCTTGGGCCTAATACGACATCAATATTCTTGCCTCGATTCCCTCCTCTGAGCGAGACAAAGCGCAACGCAGGGTTGACCCTATTCTGAAGTGATTGGACTGCTTCCTTGCTTCTTGCAAGGCAAAGACCAAGTGTTCATATCATTAGAATATGGTTATTTTAATAACTTGACTATGAAGAACGACTCAACTGCTTATTTTGGATATCCTCCAGTTTTCCCAGGAAACAATAAACGATTCATTTCTTTCAGTGCAATTTCCAAGCTCGAGTTGCCAGTGCAGTTGCTCTCCTGCTTCTGTTCAATGTCACCCATGTACTGCTGCAAAGTGTAAGCAACTATTTCTATGCAATGAAAACAATCAATTAACTTGTCCTCATCAGGTTCACCTCCGCTGAAACCCAGCTATACGGTAAGTATGGTGCAGCCGCTGTCGTACCCTCTCCCTGAATCACCTGCGTATCCGCAATCCACGGAACCATCTTTGGCGATTCCATCAAATTTGCAACCTGTGCTATGGTAGGTGAATTTCGGTAATGAAGATGGAATGCAAATATGCCTTCAAATTGAAGGGATCCGCCTCACGTGCCGTCTTACGAAATGGGTGCTCCGTTGAATTTGGTTCGTGAGTTCTTCAAATTAAGGTGTTTTTTCTCTTTAGCAATCAACTCAAACATTTCGCTCAGAAAATATTCCGTGCATTAGATTAAACGAAAATTTTTCGCCGTTTACAAAGAGCTATGGCTTTTAGTTATTGCTAAATATGCTTTATAATTTTGGTATTTTGAAACCCTCAATCCGCGCCACCCTTTTGATGTTTTTGAACTAGCGCAACACAAGTCTAGCGTAAGGGCTACCTACCCAGGAAAGGATGATGGGTCGAAGTGGCCTTATGAGACCCACAATGTTGAATGTGTTTTTGTACGCTGATTTCTGATCTGCTTTCCCAATCTGCCAATCTTTCTGAACGGAGTTATGAAGCAAAACAGAGCAGCGGTAGTGGTACGGACTCACGGGCGAGAGGTCGTAGGATCTGGCGCACGTATTCAACGTTTAGCACCTTTGCTGTAAGCGACTATGCTGCTGTAGGTGCCGTCCTCCAAACGCCTGTGCTCTGGCGTTTTCCGATAAGGAATATTTGGGGGACTGAAGTTACCCAGGTCCGAACAGTCGCATGAATATCTGCTCGCTGCAGACTCCAAGCAGAGGTGGGTACGCAGATGTCATACAGTGCGTTTCATAATTATAAGCTCACTCTCAAATTCTGCATTTCCAGAATAAGCAGTCACTTAGAATTTTTCATCAGCATTATCAGCGGATTCCCCAGCACGAATAACCCCCGTATCCAAATTTTGGCAGCAGCACATTTTTTGAACTTTTTTATAAGATTTTTTTTCGTTTTTGCACCGTTTCATAATTATAAGCTCACCCTGAGAAAATGAACAATTTATTCATGTTACTGACACACGTGAGAGAGTTAATAATCCATGACTCTACCTTGTTAAAGTGCGACATCGAAGGACCTCGTGGCCTACGAGGAACTGGGTTCCGAAGCTCTTCTTTATCGATTCCGTTCCAAGCTTTAATGACCACCTGTTTCAGAATTTCTGTGCTTTGTAAGTAACGGTTATTCGCATAAGTCTTTTTGGCGATGATGCCCTAGACGTTCTCCATCGGATGGACATTCGGACTGCATGCTGGCGAGTGTATGTACTTAGTTTGAAACTGAGTACGGTAGCGTAATTAGCGGATAACTGTAGCGCACGGTAGGTCACTTCGCACTTCCCAAACTTGCCTGTGGGATGACCCCACTTAATTGCTTGCGCTGAATACTGACATTTCTGGACAGCTCCAAAACAAGCAAAACGAAGCAAATGGAATAATATTTGAGTGAACCACTGTTTTTGAGTCAGTTTTTGAGTAATGATGAGAATTTATTAACTCTTTGGCGACAATGGCACCCACTGTTAAATCCCCTCTTCCCGTGGGACAACATTATCAAATGGTGTCACCTTGAAATTTCGTCTTGCACATTTGAAACATTTTTATCATTCTTGTATTTATTAGCAGGCATCATAATGTCTATGTCTAGCAGGGTTCACAGAAATGTTCAGGAAGATCTTACTTATGGAAAGCTTCAGAATGTAGCCTTTAGCCCCCAGTATGTTCTATTTATTGTTAACCAGAGGTTTTTCATAATTAGGCTGAACACAAATTGCTAATCAAGACTTCCCCGTCTTCAGACACATGGACCGATTTGGACTGCACCAAAAATTTCTCTGTACATGAACTTCAAGGGTTTCTACCTCCCACCCCTTCAAACCCGAGTTCCCTCCCAAAACTGCAATTTTTTGCTAGCAATATATGACGTGAATTTAAAACTGTAGCTACATTATGTGCGTTGTTAAAGTAAAATCTGATAGAAAAACTTGCTTTTAGAGAAAATTCGGCCCAATGTTGAGCGAGTGTCGGGTGCGTCCAAGTACAGGCGTGGTCCCACGAGCAAGTTACGTGCAAATCCGCATTGTCGTCAAAGGATCATAATATCATACAAATTGGAAACAAAACTGGAAGCAAATAAAAAATGCATAAAAATGCAAAAAATGATCTACTCTATATAAGTATTTCAACAATTATATTGCTTTGTTATTAACGTATCCGGACGTTTTCTCAACTGTCGTCGCAAACCAGCAACTTAGATGATAACTAAGGAAAAAATACCGTTCTGAAGCG
>MU870976.1:8468-19620 GCA_036418205.1 Ostertagia ostertagi
GAATAACAAGAGGAAAAATATAAGAAGTTGCGGGATGTTTTCGGGGTGCGGCGATCCTAGGATGCCCTGTGGTTTCACAAATGAAAGTTCACCCTCTATGTGCCTTAAAACTCTCAGAATCACCTTTAACTTTTCTTAACAGCTCTTTCTAGCATCATGAATGAAAAGTACCCACAAGAATTTTGTTCCCTGGAAATTTGAGGCTGGATCAGTGCTTCAGGCGGGCCTCCACAGGTTTTTATGGATAAAAGCGAAATCAATGGAAAGGTCTATCAAGAAGGGATCCTCGAGAAAGCTGTTGCCCCCTGGAAGTAGAATCATAACAATTCTGTCTTTCTACAGGAATGCGCTCGGGCCCATGGACCAATGCATCAATCCACTTCTTCGAGACCAGTATCGGCTGTTTTGTGGCAACGGATTCGTGATCTGCTTACAACCCGAATGCGGATTCATGAGACCTCTCTCTGGGTTTTATTGAAAAACTACTAAAGAATCGAAGTGCAAAAAGTTTTGTGATTCTGAAAAGAACTGCCTAAAATTTGGAATGAAATATGCGTTGAACACCTCCGCCGCACCATCGACTCGCTGAAGAAACAAATTGAGGCCTGTATCAAAACTGATGGCAGCTACTCCAAATCTTTTTTGCAGTTATAAAATGTCAAGGTTCGTGTTTTATAAAATCAATTGCTTTAAAAATTTTGTGCGCAAAAAATGAAGTTAGAACGTATTTTATTTTCTGGCGCACGTAATTTTCCGCCACCCTGTACTTACTGGTATCTCACGGATCATTGAGTTTTGTAGTTGTGTACATTATTGTTCCATTATTTGTTATACCTTCTTACTCAATGAACGTTTTACTCAGGTTTGAGTTTGAGACATTATACACGCCTGCGTGGCAACTTCACACACTACACGCACAACATTCTACCAACAGTCAACCGTCTCACAGCGGCCGTTACGATGCAACGTTGTTGTGGCATAAGATGGAGAAAAAGGCAGAAGCGAAGCATTCGGGCGGGCGCGCCATCGTGGTTGTATCGTGGAATCTACGACGTCTCAAAGCTCTTCATACTCTCAGAGATTTTCTCCTTCTCTTCGGCGCCCATTATCGCTTACCTCGCTAACCAGTCTAACCCACTCCTCCTTCCTTGTAGAACAAAGATGTCTGCCCTACAGGGGTTATAAACAAAACATTCTCCCCACTTCGCTTAAAGGCAAACTCCGGGATTAAACTGGTGCTATCAGCGCTTTGTAGTGATAGCTTAGCTGCGGAACGACCTGAAAGTGGAAAGGAAAGCAAGAGAAATCTTTGGAACGCTGAAATAAGGCCTTAACCTTCAATAGGGTCGGATGTGGTACGATGGCGAGAAAGGGCGGTCAAAGAAGACAAAATACGCGAGAGAGCACGTCGTTTGAGAGAGCACGCTGATCTCTCATCAATGCACGCTGATCTCACCACCTCTCGCGGTGGGTGGGAAGCGTTGGAACGGGAGTCGATGGTTGCGGGCCCGTAAGGATTAGCGCCCTAACCGCGCAGTTTTTGCGACGAAGCTGGAGTGATCTAGTTACGTACGGACCTTACAATTTCCCGATATCCCTCCTACTAGACGCGATATCCCTCCTACTAGACGGGCTATTCCCGGAGTTTGCCTTCGAGTATGCTACAAGTTGCGTTACTGAGGCACAGTTTTGTCCTAACTCACGAACAGTTTTTCATGGTTTACTTCTGTAGCTTATCAGCACTCACACGTATAACGTGGTGGACAGTTAGCAGACATCGGCAATAAACCGCGAGAACGAGTGTTTGGCAATAGAATTTGATGTTCTTGATTGCCAACTGCTAAACTTTCCCACAGTTCACCTTGCGAAAGTATCACGCTAGTCGCTTGACAGCAAATAAGCTATGGTGAATATACCATGAAAAGCTAAGTTGGGCGAAACGGTTCCCGGTAGCGTAACTTGTAGCACACTTGCCCGATAAGCGAGAGCTGTCGGCTCGAGACTCGTTTGGAGCGATGAACAGCACTTAGCAATCAAAAACAAGTCAGAAGAAATCGCTGAACTTTCAGCCTGGGGTTCATGCGTAATTCAGCGAAACATCCACAAAGGGAGCTACGGCTAAAAAGCAGCTGAAAATAAAAATTGAGTTAAAATTCCCCACATTTTTCGTGTTTCCGAAGGTTTCTCTTCACTTTTTTTCCTTAGCTGGCGGTCCATTTCGCGTTCCTGCTTCTATAGCCGAGCGCTCCTACCCTACCACATTGATCCTGGCACGCCTTAGAAGCAACAACCCCAGATCAAGTTGGTGAGACAAATGCGCTCAATAATTAAAATATGGATGCCGAACTGAATGAAAATGGGAAAGGAACCAAATCAAACCGCCCTTGAAGCCTTCAACAAACAGTCCCGCTCTTCCTTTTTGAAATATTGCAACAAGGAAGGGAGCTGGGCCTGAGGAGTTTTCTGAACTTGCTTGCTCCACGGCTTCATTACCCGTGCGTATTTGAATTAGCCGCTATGCTTTGGCCGCGCAGTCAATCACGCGATCTCACCGGCTAGGAAATGGGTGTCGACCAAACGGCTAACGAGCCGAAACTTGGCACCTATCCTTTTCCTCATAGCAGCATTCCAAGTCACTTTTTGCTTCAGCGACACTTTATATGTTCTCGATCGGGGCTCACGCATTTTTTCACTATATTAGCAGCGAAGATATGAATTCATTTGGGATTCCTGTTTAAACTTCACTTTAACTGCAAAAAGATTATAATATATTCTTCAATTACATGATAATTTTAATCAGGAACTGTAATTTGGAACGATCAATCTGAAAGGATATGTTAATACAGATGTATGTAAATACAATGTAAATATGTATAAGTGATAAATGGTATTCGATATGATGCTATCGCAACATTTCGTTCGATATGATATCGCAGGTCAAGCAGCTAAACGCAAGTGGCACGATGAATTCGATGTTGAAGAAGAGGAGAATGCACTCACTATAATTGCAGCCATAGCCCTCAAAGGCAAAGTTCGGGCTCAGACCCACCTAAGAAGCCCTTACCATGGCTAGAAGTGCTGGGTACGCAAGTGCAAAGGTAGCGCCACCTTTCTACATCGAAACGCGTCACTAGGACCCTAGGCGCCATGGACTTCTAACAGACTCCACCAAACTTAACATGGTCCGCCCACCGTTCGATATCTTGTCTGCGTCGCTGCGTTGATCTGCTATGCTCTCTCTTCTCGGACTTCTCTACCACTCTCCGCGCTCACATCATCTCCCTCCCTGTCTTTTGAACTTCTCCACAGCATGAGCAAAATGCTCGTATTTCCTGTGTATTTCAGGATTTTCTTTCCTTTTTTCTCCACTGGCGGTCCACCTCCCATCCCTACTTTCACATTTGAGTGGAATCACCCATCAATTAATCCTGATTCTTGCCTTCAAGGGACTAATACGTGGCGCATTCGCGACAAAGGAGGCGCCAGTAGCGGAGTAGCAAGTTTTACTCGGCCCTCCAGAGGTCTTCGTCTCTCCGCTCGTCCACCGACTGGCTACTCCAGCTGATGGTCCCTTCGTCGGACTCTAGCCGTTTCAGCAGGGAGGCAGAGCAGAGCGTTCACGTCGATAACGTCAGTACCATGTGACTCACCCTAGACGAGGATCAAGGCTTGCTTCATAAAATTTTGCAAATTATAAATTCTCATTGGAAGCATAACACATGACTGCATGGCGAGTCAAACAGCGTTTTTCTCAAGTTTCATCAAAAAAGTCAAACCGCTGTCATGAGATCTAAGACAGAACCTTCATAACCTTGAGGAATGAGAGTTTGAGCTAGTGAGAGAAAGAAGGAGCTTTCTTACGGCGGATTGATTAGCTGCCCCAAATGCCACTCAGTATTCAAGAAAAGTTCAGAGCTACGTAAATTAGCCGGCGGATCCTTCAATTATGCGGGAATTCCTGTCACTCAATCATGGCCGGCAGTAGAATCAGGATCAAGAACTTTCATTGATACTCTTGAACGAAGTGAAGGGCCATGAGGCTGTCGAGTACATGCACCACCTAGGCCGATGTCAGACTTTGCGAATCGAGCGATTCGCTAGCGTCTGCGGTCGCGTCGCGGCCAGTGAATCACTCAATTGGCTGGTACCGCAACGCGACCGCGGACGCTAGCGAATCGCGCGATTCGCAAAGTCTGACATCGGCCTAGTTAAGACTTTAACAACACTAAAACAGTACCAATGCTTCTTTTTTGGTACTGCTAAAAGCGTTCAGCGAAAATGAAACATGGTTTTGTGTTCCGCATGCAAAAAGCAAGAGAGCGCTTTGAAAAAACGTGGTTTGCCGTGATACCTCCCTTGTCAGGGATAATTAAGAAGTACGCGCTGCTTGTTGGCTAATTCTTTCTTAGCGAATTTTAGTAGGTAATGCACCTTTCTCAAGTTCTTATTGACTTTGAGACATTGTCACTCAAGTGAGCACCATGCCACATTTCCGGTAAAGGAACAGTCCACGAAAATTCATGATTCTATCTTACCCATAAATGCCTCAGGACCCATCACTCACAATAGGAACAAAAATAACAAGAAATTGCGCTTGTTTTGGTAAAGAATTCGAAAACCGTGAAGCCTGTTACGCGTTCAAAGTTGCCGCCGCACATCTGTCACAAATGCTGGCGACGGGAACGATCCCACTTGGTTCTCGGAGTACCTACTACGAACTCTTTTTGGCCCCTTCCGATTCCTTCAATCGTTGACGAAGACGTGGCCGTCTCAAGGCGCATTTCTTTTCATGCGTTACCTTGTCTACGTCCGACCTACTTGCGATCATTCTCAGAGTGTGGTTTTCGTACGTTTGCCTCCCGTAGAAACTGAATTTTTTCGGAACTTTGTACGTTGACATTCGTGATCACAGCTGACGTACTCATGTTGGGAAAGAAAGCAAGAATTTTTAGTGAACGATTTATTTATTTTCTGAGTGCGACTGACCTTTTAAAAAATAAAGGATAAAGCATTTTGCCGTTGATCAATCCCTTTTTGGGATGCGGCACGCATTCTACTTCCATTTGTACATTCGTAGTGGCGTTTGAATGCGATGTGGCCTATACAATGACTTGCGGGGGCCAGCCGATGTTCAAGTCAAGTGTTTTTTTTTATCCTCCCAGACAAGTCTGGTACCAATTAACCGACCCGGAGGGATGGAAGGCTTGGTTGGCCCGGGCGACTCACGACCCAGGATTTGATCCCCGGACCGCTCGCGTGGTAAGCGTGCCACTTGCCACTACACCACTTCCGCCCTTAAAAAATAAGTGAAAGCAAACGGCTGATTGAAATTTCGCTTCGCACTTATGAAGAGTGACTATTTCGTACTGGTCACTGTAAGCAAGCTAAGTTGTAAAAGGAATCACTGAGAGGGTAGGGAAGGACCTATTATCCTATGCAAAACTACTCTGCCAGAGCCTCCATCGTTCAATTGTTGCAGGATTCTCTGGTAGCCTGTTAAACTACTCGACCATGCTGCAGAATTTAAACCATGGACTTATGGAACCCGTTGTGGCAGTTTTTCTCATTTCTCCTATCTGCTGCTGCTTTTTTAAGGGGAGAACTTCCTCAAGAAAAAACAAAACATTGTCCTGCGACGGTCTTCGCCGGGTACATCGCTCAAACATTCAAGCGCTTAACGAAAAAGGTACAAATGCAACAAAGCAAATGTAACAAACTTGTGTTCCATTCGTGAAAGTGTGTTGATGGACAAGACTTTTGTTTTAATATATAAAGATTGGGCGGAAGTGGTGTAGTGGCAAGTGGCACGCTTACCACGCGAGCGGTCCGGGGATCAAATCCTGGGTCGTGAGTCGCCCGGGCCAACCAAGCCTTCCATCCCTCCGGGGTCGGTTAATTGGTACCAGACTTGTCTGGGAGGATAAAAACACTGACTTGTACATCGGCTGGCCCCGCAAGTCATTGTATAGGCCACATCGCATTCAAACGCCACTACGAATGTACAAATGGAAGTAGAATGCGTGCCGCATCCCAAAAAGGGATTGATCAACGGCAAATGCTTTATCCTTTATCCTTTTATAAAGATCAAAGGGGTCTATCCCAGTTAGGAGGGGCATCATGATGCGAACTAGTGTGAACTCGAACATTCCAGCTTTTCACGCATGTCAAGTGACTGCCCTCACCCCCACCCCCCTAGACTGGCTACACTCCCCTGGCTCGGAGTTACCCTAGCTTTCTGGAAAAACTGCATCACGATGCCCCCCTATCCCCCTCCCCCGAAGGGGAATAGATCTGATGAGACACATATCAATACATACAGGGGGGGGGGCAATAAAAAAGACATTTTGTCTCCACTTCAGATGGATTTAAGCACACTTTGCTCAATTCAGACCGAATGGTTCCAACTTATATTAAAGAGCGCATTTCATTCTATAAGAAAATCTTCATAGTGGCCACCTACGTGGACGGCATCAGAAGAATTTGCCCTGGAAACATGGTGCACTGGTCGAGCTCAATGGGGTCTTCGAAGGATCGTGTACCATAACGACCTTTACTGGAAAGCTAGTTTCGAGGGGATTTGCATAGTGGGAGCTAATGCCTCTAGAAAACTATCCAACATTAAATCGATTCACGAAATTGCGTAAGAGCTTCAGGCTGAAGCACTTACGGTAGACCTCCTTGAGCTGACGACGGTGACAGATGACGTCATATTCTGAAGACGGTGAGGGCAGTGAAGGAGGGCCTGCGTTCACTTATAGAGGGACACTTAGGGAATACTCTGCTGAGGAACTCCCGTCAACGACGGCAATCTCTGCGAAGAAAAAAGGGCCGAAGTCCGACATAGGCAAAATGTCTTTTTTTTTTGGCCCCCCTGTACATGCATTTGCTCGAGAAATTTTTACCGTCATCAACAATACCAATAACGAATACTGCCGAGTCGAATGAGCCCAGTTCCATCAAAATCAAAGGCATTGAGCTCACACGCCCCGCGACATCCAAATATCTTGGGCCTACAATTTCGTCTGATGGGAACTTGGCTTTCGAAGTCAAGTCGTGTTCGTGTGACTACAGCATGGCCCAAATGGCGCAGATGACTGGCGCTTTCTTCGACAAGAAGATGCCAGAGCAAATCGAAGATCTGCAGCACCGGGGCGACGGACTATACAATC
This sequence comes from Ostertagia ostertagi, assembly GCA_036418205.1. Lineage (NCBI taxonomy): Eukaryota > Metazoa > Nematoda > Chromadorea > Rhabditida > Trichostrongylidae > Ostertagia > Ostertagia ostertagi. Next base: position 15,638 of record MU870976.1, read on the forward strand.
GTCGGCTAATGAGGTCACGCCGCTCACGCGGCGAGAGCTCAGCGTGCGGCAGTTGCTGCGCGATTTTTCTGAGTGATACTTATTCTTATCCATCCATGCCCATAAGTTGGCTAGGTGACTGATAACACCAGAGTGCTGGACATCAGTAAGCCAGCAAGCGTCACTGTAAGATCCCTGCAGTGATTTAAGCCTCGCAGTACAAACTTTGTACCGTGTAAAGGTTGTCCTTTTGGATTTAATTTGACTTCTTTATTAATCAGTTTCCTGAATTTCTATCAGAGAGTGATAATCTGGTTCAATCGGAAAGAATATTGCGTATCAAGACACAGAGTAGCGGCGAGGAAGTAACTTCGTATGCTAATATTAAGATTTAATAATGCAGCGAAACACCCTGCATTTTAAAGATAAAGGTTTCTATATCATTTCTACGACTTAAGTTAATTTAATTTTCAATGTGATCGACTCTTTGAAAATCCGACGGATATCTGGCTGGCGGCGGCCGGCGCGCGACTACTTAGCCGACGGGATTGATAGTCAACGCACTCCGCAGCACGTATCACGACCAGGACGCAGTTCGGTGAATGAGTGACAAAAAAAGTCTGGAGCTCTGTTAATGGATGACGGAAAGCGCGAATGCTGCGCCTGATTCGGTTGCAGTCGACCCGTTTGGACGCAGTCAGGAATTCGTAAAAGAGCGTTCGGTGATGGCTCCACGCTGATAAGAAACGCCAATTCTCGCCCGATTATTCCAGTACGTTCGCAATGATGACATTGGTTCTGCAGCTTCGATCTGCTAAAAAACGGCTCAAGGAAGGAAAGCAGCGCTAGTGATACCTTAAAATAGTTGGCCTCCTGCCTGACCGAGCGGAGAATCGGCTAATTGTAAGGAGGCGTTGACACAGCAGGAAAACGGATTTCGCTACAAAGTCCGAGAAACGCTGAAGGCTAAGAAGAAGCTGTGCAACTGTTGTTAGGGGTAGGGGTTCGTAAGTACTTCCGATACTGTCCAACTGTCACAGAAGCTCACAAAAAAGAAGTATTCTCGGCAAAGTCTATAAGGGCAATTTCGTGTTCTGGTAGCGAATATGGCACCAGCGTTGGTCGGTTTTCTGGTCGTCTGTGCCTCTCACTGGTGAAATGATACTCAAGGCAGATATCATACTCTATAATTCGAGCGAGTGCAATCGAGCAGATCGTGGAGTCTGACGTCTGCCCGGACCAGTCTATGGATGAAAGGTGAATAGAAGGCTCCGGTTGGATAAGCCCTAACTGTCTCGCAAAATATGGAGTGCAAGGAGATCACACGGTTAGCGGCTTATCTACCCGAAGCCCACCTCCTCAACCTTTCAAGTCTAGGTTCCTTCTTTTATTAGACGTTATCTCGTCATCCCCGACCCTTATAGGCAGACAATGTATTTCTTAATGTGGCGTTGTCGTGCGCCTAAAATAGAATCGTAAACTATGGTCAGCACGCAAATCAGCTAAAGCTACCAAGCCTTTCTTTGCGGCCTAGTCAGAACGTCTCATTCTCCCAATGTTTGATTCAAAAAAGTAGCAGCAGTAGTAGCCCCGTGGGACGAAGGAGTTTGTGATGGGCTTTCAGGTTACCAAGGCTACTGGCTGATAAGCTCATTGGCAATGTTCGAGCACAGCAGTGGCAGTTCAGCACGGAAAGATGGCAACTGAGCATCTGACTCTATCGAAAGTCATGGGTAATTTTTGCTCTTGAACAAACATCCTCCACAAAGTTACCGTGCGCAGTGATTTGCTCCGCATCCCGCGAGCGCGACATTGCCGCCTTTTCAAGCGTCTCGTACGCAGCTGCGGGACCTATCTTGTACTTTTCTACCTCGACTCTTTCTAGTGTGGTGTGGTTCAGCTTCTATCTATACTGCTCCTGATGACGGCACATTCATAAGATACCTCTCATACTAACATGCTTTACTTTCCCTAATTACATGATAATTGTTGACGCTTACGTCTTTGTTGCGGCTTGGAATTTTGTTTGATTTCTTGTTCAAATGTTTCTGTTTTCTAGTCCACGATGTCACATCGTGGTGGTGGTGATAGTTCATCAAACACAGCTAATGAGCCACAGTCTAATCCACCAAATCCAGAAAAGGAAAATGAAATGACAGGCGAAGTAAGTGTCGTTGTCAGAATAGCTGGAGTGGTGATTTGGATGTAGTATGCATTGCAATTTTTGGTGTAGTATAACTTACAAAATACTATTTCAGGACCTTTTCCGTATAAAAAGTGCTGTGACCAGCTCGGCAGGTTCGTTTTCTTCGTATTTCTACTATTTGATGTTTTGGTGCTATGCAATTATCACGGCAAAATCATCAAAAATTTTATTTTCGTCGAAACTTCGCCTATAGGGGTGATTCAATGACTTCATCTTTATCGCTGACGCTCTTTAGCGCCCTGGCTATGTTCACCAAATTCGGTTCAAACTTGGGTACAAAGAGTTTTTTGGTGCCCTCAGCGCGAAAGTAGCTTTCGTTTCGGTGCCAAGCTTTCTGACGCCTTTCTCGTCTGGACCCTGCTACTTTTCAGCCTTCAGGAGCGCGAGTTTTCGCTGCGGGATCCCTAGTTCTCCTTAATGAGGTGTGGACTTGGGGTTCTTGCCGCAAAGAAAGTTTCGCTAGCAAAAAGTGCAAAATTCTCTCTCTGTCCTCGGGAACCACACCGGAGTTCAAGGTTGGGATGCCCATTCGCTGCTAGGCGGTAATTGAAGTGTGTTGGGATCACAGGCTCATCTACCCTCAATCGCTCCCCTCCCGTTCCACTTTATGCTTACAATTGGTCCAAAGCGCTTCATCATTGAATTCGCAGTCGAGCAGGAAATGGGCGTTCAAGAGCTCTAGTGCCAGAAAACAAGGTATATTTTATTCAGGGCACCAAACAACACCTATGTGCACACAAGTTTACTTGAGTTGGGGGAAAAGTCGTGGCTCAAGATGAGGGCCATTTTCGTAATCAGTGCACTGAATAACTCCCATGGGCAAATTGTTGACAAAACTGAAAGTCGAGTCTTGCATTCGTAACTCTTGAATTATGCCAATGTATTTAAATAGGTCTTTTCTACATCGTAAGGTATTGTGACAGTGTTGTTGGTACTGCTTTAAAAGGTACAATTCAGTGCTGTTCGAGAATTTTTCGTTACAGGCGCAAGCGATACTGCAGACCAGTCAGTAATCTCACTCGCGGATTCAGCTAGCAATTTCGACGAGCATGTTGGTGACGAATTTGACGAAGTTGAAACGGTGGAAACCGCGAATGGTGAAGCAGCTGACTTGCAGGTACTTTGCTACAGAGTTAAATCGGTTTTTTCTCATGTTTTCTCTTTTAAGTAGCTATACTAGAAATCGCACACTGATCGCATGATTTTCTGTTCATACTGTTAGAGGCGAACGTAAATTGAAGAGACACGTCCGCTGAATTTCTGAAACAGAAAACTTGTGAAAACGTTCACTGTAGAACGCTTTTACAAGTTTTCGCATAGCTCTGAACTAGATTCTAGTTATAGACTCCCCTCCACCGATTTATGTTTCCTACTTTATTTGTCTTTCACGTGAGCTGTGTTTTAGCTCGAAGCAAACACACGGTTCTTTTGTTATTGCTTTAGAGCCGAATATTCAATGGGTGGATGTTTGATCGTAAACGTCCATTGAACATACAACTTCCGCAAGACACAGGTAAGATTTCTTCTTCTTCCTAGGCAATAGCCCTAATATTCTTCGATTCAGTTACCGTCTTGAAATATCCGAGAAATCTGCCAATTCCACCATGTCCCGATGGGATCGATCCATCTAGCTGGGCTAAAGCTTTCGAAGAGGCTTCGGTTTATTTAATCGGAACTGCCCATTTCAGGTGCTCTTCAAGAATGCTTCCTCGAATTCTCGAATCGTAGTAATATATTTGTTAAATTTGCAGCAAAGAATCTCAAGAAGATGTCATCAAGACTATCGCAATCACGCAGC
>MU870977.1:0-24317 GCA_036418205.1 Ostertagia ostertagi
ACGCTTTATATTTCGTCCACCGCCTAATCTCAAAAACATCTACTCACTTATTCAAGACCATATGAAGAAAAATGTGGAAGAAGAAGTTGTGCATACTGTAACAGCAATAAAATTTGCCAATTGAGGGGCACCGTTTATTTAATAGAATGTCAAGGATGCGGCCAAAAATATGTTGGAGAATCGAAACGGCCTCTTTACAAGCGCTTGGATGAGCATCGAAGAGCGTTACAAAACCCAGCCTCTTATCCAAACAACAGCTTCTCCAAGCACCGCACCAAAAAACATCCATATGGGGAACCCCCCACATTAATCATTAGTGTATTACATCGCTCTATAGAAAACCCGCTGGAGAGGAAACTATTGGAGGCGCTAGAAATAAGAAAATTATCCCCCGAAATAAATAGTAAGGACGAACTACGTGACGCTCTACAACTATTAACTTAACTGCGTGCCCAATGTCACGCAATTTTTCATATCACATGCAATGACCGTCACAGTACGTCCGCTACTATTTAAGAAGGGGTGAGGGTAAGTCATTTCATTTCTCTTCACTCCAAAGGCGCGGCTCCCGTAAGGGCAGCTTTACACTTGGCAGTGGCAAACACATGTGGGTATCAATATGGGCATAAATTCACCAAATTATTACATCTACTATAATCAATGTATTTCAGGCCTGAAGAAGGTGTTAAACACCGAAATATCGCGGAAGATTTCAAAAGGATTCTTTTTCAAATAGCTTTTTGCTCTTTTGAAACTTTTGAGTTTTTGGAATTTTTGAACTTTCTGAACTTTTGGAATTCTTTTGAAATAAAATTTTGGTGCCTCTCTGTGTTATACAATATTTAAGCAGCATTTAGTTCATGCTCTCCATTGATTTCATATGATATTTTTTTGTTCTTTTGAGATACAATCCAACAGGATTAGCGGCTATTGGATGTGACTTCAATGGTGCTTCTCAAATGTTAGCCTATCCTGGTTTCAAGGTTACGATTTGTGTTTCTCAGAGCCTTTTTTACTTCAAAATTCAAACCGATTTGTTAGCAGTGATAAGCGGTTTGCTTCTATCTACACAAATTCCAGGTTGGAAGCGTACAGCTTGTGAGTTTAAACAACATGAGTGAGTGCGCTTCCCTTTCACCGCGTGGTATTGACGCTCATCTGACTGAAATCACTCAATTAGCCCTGAATAACCAAACAACACTTCTAGCCACAGGTTCAACTAAAGGGACCGTTATCAGGTTATTTTTGGTTGCTAATTCATTAGGTTAGATTTTATTATGCAGAATGTTTCCCTAACTTCTTTTCCACTGTTCCTTATGATGACCTAGATTTCTCTTGATGTCTTATTTCTAGACCGTTCATTATAGAATTTTCGATGCCACCTCCCCTACCACTCGTTGCCTTATGGAGCTTCGTCGCGGAGCAGATCCATGTACACTCCACTGTTTGCAGTTCTCTCCGTGCTCACGTTTTCTTGCTGCCTCCAGTGACAAGGCAGGAACTTTGTGTTCTTGATATCTGTCACGTCTGTTCTTTTAACTTTTCTTTTACTCTCATGCTCCCCACATTTCAGGGCACTATCCACATATTCGCTATTAGGGACTCTGATGACGCCAAACGAGGCATATTGCACAAGGTAAGTCGTTGTTTGCCTGGCTGATTACACTCTTCCATTTATGCGATTCTTTTTAAGGTTGGTTTATCCAAAGGAGAAAAACGAAGCGCCGTTCAAATCTCGCTTGAACCACGAGTCCTTGCATGTGGTTTTATTAAAGGTATGGATTCCATTGTTACGATTTCCCTTTCAATCCTTTCGAAATTCAAGCATAAAGTGGCCTTCAGTCAGCATTTTTGAAAGTGAAGTGATTTTACAATATTAAGTTTATGTGGTCGTATCAGGTGCGCAAACTAGCTTCTCATGAGCGCATAGTCTGAGTGCACTTGATTTATCCTATGTTCCCTTCAGTTTACGCTTATAATTTCCGTTCAGGGCGGAAGTGGTGTAGTGGCAAGTGGCACGCTTACCACGCGAGCGGTCCGGGGATCAAATCCTGGGTCGTGAGTCGCCCGGGCCAACCAAGCCTTCCATCCCTCCGGGTCGGTTAATTGGTACCAGACTTGTCTGGGAGGATAAAAACACTGACTTGAACATCGGCTGGCCCCCGCAAGTCATTGTATAGGCATCGCATTCAAACGCCACTACGAATGTACAAATGGAAGTAGAATGCGTGCCGCATCCCAAAAAGGGATTGATCAACGGCAAATGCTTTATCCTTTTTTTTAAAAACTTCCGTTTGCTACATAAAAAACTTGGAGCAGACGTTGTGGTTCTATCTTCATTAGTTCAGTTAACAGATAAGGAACTCGGCAAATTAAAGGCAAACTCCAGATGAAGTCGGTGTATAAGCGCGAGTGAGCACGCTGGGTGGGCCCGCTGTTCTCCACTTTCGTGTGTTGGGTGGGAAGCGGTTAAGAGACGGATGGGTTTGCAGCCCCTTAAATTTATCGCAAACCTAACGCCCATTTATGTGCGCGACGAGCGTTGCAACGCTCTTCTGTAGTTAAGGACAGACTACGAATGTTCCGGCCTCACAGGCCAGGGTCAACCCTGCGTTGCGCAAATTCCAAAATTTTTACGACCCCCTTCCTTTTCGGAGGGTATCGGTACGACCCCCCATATTAACTATTATGTCTTTCACATAATTTAATGCTCATCATTGATGTGTGGGCAGTCACCAACATGGAGAAGTGGTGGACCGTGGTCAATCCGCGCGCTCTGTCTCGCTCAGAGGAGGAAATCGAGGCAACGGAAGGGTCTTGTGACATCTAATCCTTTTGCTCCTCTGCGTCTCCCTCACAAGGCCAGACACCAGACACTTAAGGCCCAAACTTTTGCCACAGGTTAAGTGGCTCACACACCCCCCACCCCCCTGAATTGGCCCCATTCCCCCTGGCTCACGCATTCTTACTTACTACCAGGTTCCCTCCACACCAAAAGGATTAGATGTCATACAACGTGGCGCAACGGAGGGGGAATCGAGGGCAAGATTGAGTATTTATTCCTATTAGAGATGGAAGATATTTTATAATTTTGCACAGCTTAAAACCAGGTGCATCAATCGTTAATCGTAAAAGGATTTCTACTTTCAGAAACCCACCAGGATTTTTTCGATCTCTCAACTTTCCTTACCTTATAATCTGAAAAACTAAACCTTGTAGCAATTACATTGCAATCCAAACCCCTTCCATTCAGAAGGTTATATTTTCTTTCAGAAGCTGTTTCATGAAATCGGACACCAAAATTTTGAAAATATAAATAGTTTTCTTCCTGAGGAGTATTTGAAATGTTGTGGATGTTCAGTATTTCAAAAAATCGTCCCGTTGTTCCGTTTTCTGTGCACACGCGAGTTTTTGACATTCAAACATTCATAACTTTCTTCATAATCAACTTTTTGCAAATGTCTAAGGCTAATTAGAAACTAGAAGATTAGAGCTTTCGAACAAGCACCTGAAAATTTTCCAGCGATCATTTTTTCAAAAAATAGTCCCGTTGTTCCGTTTATGGGTGGTTTGGGGTCCGATTTTTGAGAAGGCGCGAGTTTTCGACATTCAAACGTTAATAACTTTCTTCATACTCAACATTTTGCAGATGTCTAAGGCTAATTAGAAACTAGAGGATTAGAGCTTTCGAATAAGTGCTAAAACTTCTTGAAATAATCACTCGCTCAAAAATAGTCCCGTTGTTCCGTCAATTCCACCTTGATTTTTTTCAAGCCTTTTTCCTGGACCGCGACTATGCAGTCTTTAAAGGCCCATAACTTCCTTTGAAATTAATGTGATGAGAAGCGGTAAAGATTGTTGGAATCCACTCGAAGAGTACTTCATAACAACTGTGAAATTTCCCTGAAATTCCTTCTTCTTGCCTCAATTTTCCTACGGCGTCTCTAGAACTCAATAGACGACCAGACCACGGCCTGAAATTTTCTGACTCAATTCAGCAATTCGCTACACTTTATGTGTCGCTGTAAGTTTTATTGGAAAGGCATCTCAAACGTTCTCTTCAGAAAGTTTGTCTGCTTACGGCCGCTGACAGAGGAGGCGTTTTTATGGAAAACGCCTGCTCGGGTATACGCCGTGCACCTATCTGTGGGCAGAATTCGCACTCGCATTTGAAAGATCTTCTGTTTTCCTGAAGAAGGTGTTAGTATCCTGATTGAGTTGTATTGTGCTGTTATATGGCACTCTTGTTTTTCACTTTCCCATGAACTGCTCTACACTTTGTTCTCCTCGGGATTTCAGGAATGTTTCATCATCGAAGACAGACCATGTTTTTGCACTACACTGTAACAAAGTTTTTGGCTATTGTCTATTGTACTCTTGATCTATGCCGCGGAGCAAAAGCGCCGTCCGGATAGCGTCGATTAAGGATAATAAGCTGATGGTGAGACTTATAGTGCTCTGCGCTTAGAGTTCAATCACGACTCCCATGGAAGCTTCAGGTGTTCTTGTGGGACTCTCCCAGCACAGCGTGGCATAGCTACATGAGATGAGAAGCATTAGAGGTGAAAGTGCATTGCTCCGGACAATTGCACCTTTTCAGCCGTCTTGCAAGCCGTATTGACCTTGTGTCGGTCGGGCTGAATACGGACCCCGTCCGTTGTTTTGCGCTGCGACGAGCGTTGCACGCTTTCTGTAGGGAAGGACACTACAAGTTCCCTCACTGTATCCTTCCTACTATTGTGGCTAATCCCAAAGCTTGCCTTTAACCAATTGTTTTCATACCGAAACCTCGGCCTTATTTGTTGTTGCGTGTTCCATACTTCTACCATGTGTATAGTTTTTATAAATCATATAGTGATAATATTTGTGCGTTTTGCAGCTTCATCGTCTTCGATGCAGTCAGTAGTTGCCATCTGCCAAGATGGATCTTATCACAGGTATTTGTTCTACTAAATTCGAGTTAATGCAGTTGCGGATTAAAGGTTCATTTAGGTTCTCTTTTGGCGCCGATGGCTCCACAAAACGTGAAGGGTTTGATTATGTGATGCAGCTTGGCGATGAGCAGGAATTCTGGACAAAACCTTTTTAGACTTTTGCCGGATTTCTTATACATATTTCTCTTCAAGATTTACCTTTCATTCTTATTTTTCATCCATCTTCACGTGAATCTGTGTTACTTTACTGCTGCCTCTGTGTGATTATCTTCCTACTGCGAGCTCTTCACAACGGTATCACGTTTCCATAGCTGTTTGTCTTCTTGAACTTCACTCATTTTTTCGCGTTTCTTCAGCAAGTTAACTGGGTGCCTTCATTTGTATATTCCCGATGTATATATACTTTGTCTCCCGTTGGTAGGCCGGTTGTTCCTGCAGAGCAAGACGTGGCATCTGCATCAGGGTCCGTGTGCAGCACGTCCGAGCCAGGGTGTCTACAGGATTCTTGGTTTGGGCATGCTTCATACAATCCCTGGGACACTTTGAGGTACATGTGCTACTGATTTTTTCATCGGTGCAATCTCCAAGTGTTACACGTAATGTCGAGTCTAAGGTGCCGTCGCGGGAAACAAAGTAAAATAGCTCGTTTCATGTTGTACAAAAGAATGTAAATACATTGTAATGCATAAATTTGTAGGGTATATGGGCCATAGAGGATTCATCCAACCAACTGGTCCCTCGAAATCTCAACAAGCTCGCAAGGAAAATACTTACTCTCGGGCACCGAATCCGTCTGCACGAAATTATTTTGAAGAGATGGCTCCAGTCAATGGAATAAGAGAACTGTCCGAGGTAACCTTCGTATCATTGCTATGTTTATGAAATTAATCCGCAACGTGTTAAATATGGAAGCAATGTGTTGTTTCAGGAACAGTTGGCAGAGGCTCAAGAACTACGTAATAAATTTCGGGATGAGGTATCGAAGAAGATGGGCGAACTTCTTCTTCGAGGGGTTACGATGCTCGATGCATATTGTCAGACCTGCAGCGTGAGATTTGGAACCATTCTCTAATCGTAGGTTACACTAGTAGAAAGGAGGTCCGTTGATCTTCAGGGTATTTTAATGGAAGACCGTAGTGGAGTGCGCACATGTGTCACCTGTGAACTATTTGCTGAACGCACGTTCACTGGGTGGTTTTTGATTGATTTATGGCTCAATGGCTTGGACACGGCGTTCTAGTGTTATGTATGTTCTCAGAGGGAAATTAATTCTGTAGATCCTGTTGTACTTTGGAGAAAAATTTCGTTTACAGTCATACTTTAATTCTTATTAAGATACGACTGCGGATGGAGTCACACCTGGAAACAGCGGCGCTGTCCGAAGAGCAACCAGCTATGCGAAAACGTGGTGTGTTTTTCTCGTATTTATCTAACCATCAGCGTTTGTAACCGTAACCATCAACTGTTTCTTCTTTTGCAAATTAGAACTGGTTCGTTATCTCCATTTGTGGTGAGGTCCGTGGGTTGTTTGATCAACGGTTGTGATCGGAAAGAACTGACAGAGGTGTTTTGACCGGAAGATTTCTCCCACTCGTTGGATCGAAAGAATCAACACCATCTGCTCCAACCACGTCGGCTACAGGTGAAAGAGTGGGAATGCAGGTTGGTGGCTCTGTACTCGATTCATTATGTGACTTATTTTATTTTATGAATATTATAGACACACCTTGCTGTTTTGATGGGTGCAATAGAGCACTACTCGCTATCGACAGAAAACTTAAATGGGCAAGCGAGAGAATTGATCGAAGTGAAAATCCTTCTGAGATTAGAGAGATGTTTGCTCTGGTTAACGAAGGGTTGAATATCATCAGGCATGCAAAATTTGATCGTTAATATGGCATCAAAAACTCGGTGCGGATTTCTTCGTGTGTTTCTTGTGTCCTAAAACATTCTCAGTGTAAGGCCTGCCACTCGTTTGCTTGTCACAGTTACGTTCTGCAAGAAGCTGCTATGCATGAATTCTCTAATATTGTTATGCTCGAAAATGCCTATTATGTTGACTTGTGATGTGGTCTGTTTTACGTAGCTATTCGAAACAGTAAAGGTAATTTCATATTTTGGTTGTACTAGCAAGTTGCTTTCGCTAGTAATCGGATGCCTCTTTCGTTGGGTCCAACGTAAACTCATCCGCAACGCACCTTATTTTGAAATGTCTCAAGTGTAAAATATTGCGTTTCATATTACCCAACAATGCTCCATCATAGCGCGACGAGATACAGAGTCTGAAAGTCTGGACACACCGCGACCAAATCTGGTGTTTCGTAAAGCGAAAGTCCTTGGTAAAAGCGTAGAAGAACTGCGAAGGTGGGTGCACGATCGAATGATCTACTACGTATGTGTCCTGGACTGCCCATTCCAGTTCCAACGTGCACTGTAGCGAAACTAGCGATGGGTGATGCTGTCGTCGGTGTGCACCGGTAGTGAGGCCTTGTTGGCTGGATGAGGGAACGTTTTCGCTTATATATTAAGGATCGGGTGAGTAATTAATGTTAAATTGTTAGTATCATTCGTATGAAAAAAAAATAATATGATCGACAAAGTTTATAACTGCACTCAGGCTTTGCCTTTCGCATACTTTGCACATCGGTCGTGATAGTACGATAAGAGTGGCAGATGCACGGTGATCGTTAGCGCTTATTTGGAAATATCTCCGGGCTGCGCAGTTAACACTAGTCGTAAGCGCCTATTCTGTTGATGAGACGCTCTACTTCTGCTTGTTGCTTCTGGTATTCTATAGTAAGGCCGAGTTTGAAAGCAACCTTGGAGCGAACGTTCTTTGATCTTTTTTTTTTCGAAGTTTCTCTCGGGTTGTCTTCGCGAAAGCCTCTATGTAACACTTCCAATGTTGTCCGCTACGAATGCTTTAGCGTTCCGTTGTGCCAGTTCCGGTGCAATAGAGTGCAAGTGCCACCAACGTGCACTTTTTCGATACGCAAACTTAACAGCAAAGTTCGCCATGCAGGGGTTCTTACCTCGATTCTAATTAGTGGAATTTTGATTTTTTTACCCTTAGTCAAGAATTATGGAAGTGCGACTGTTCAAGAACTCAATATTGGAAGCCCGTCAAGGATGTGTGAACGCCTTCGAAGTGGGCGTGGTGACCGATCTGCTGCAGCGCGTTCTTGCGCGATTGCATGCAACTGTACCGCTTTCCAAAATTAGTGCTGCCTTCTTTTGGTTGATTTTATTATACTTGCTTAACTCGTTTAATTATCGCATTTCTTTGTTTGTATTGATGTATATGTCTCGGCTAATGTACTTCTGCATTATGCGATTGTGGCCGCATCTCTTGCTGGCACGAGCTAGCAAAAAATGCCGGCGGCGCAAGCCAGTTCGGACAACTCGTCCAACACGCCCTTCCTTCATTTCAAAGGGGGAGAGGAGAAGCTGGAATGTCCCTTGAAAGACATTGATTAAGCGTAAATGAACATTTTGTAGAAGGATGAAATGGGAAAGTTCTCCGAAATATCCGAAGCGACCCCAGACCTTGTCATACAGCTCATTACAATTAGCAGGCATGCGCGACTCAGCGTGTTGTGGTCCGGCACAAGGAATAGAAAGCAGAATTACCCATTTTAATTTCCTCCTCGTCGCGATTACTATGTTTAGCTTGGTTAAAGGCCTTGCTAGCCCTTGTTCTTTTTCCGGATCTCTGGACCGTTTTAGGAACAATATATAGGTTCCATGGCTAACCCTGCCTTTGATACACGCCCTACCAGCTGTTTATCTTATCCTTCCTCAATCCATCAATTCATACCCACTTTTATCCCAGTAGTCTGGGCAGTCTCAAAAACGACTTTAAGTTTCGTGGTGAACCCCGCCCATTTTGCACATGCTCCGCCCACCATCAGCATCTCATCTACCTTCTTCTGGGGCCGTAAGGTATGCTTCCCGAAGGGTTGGGGGACGAAAATCCCTTTAAATTTTCTCTGTCTTCCCAACTGGGATTGTCCTGATAAAGGGCCTACATTTAATATATGTGTGTAGGTTAAAGTAAGAAAATGAAGAAACAGTATCGTTCAAAACAAATAAATTTAAGGGATTTTCGTCCCCAACCATTCGGGGAAGCATACCTTACGGCTCCTGGTAGCTATCCGATTTTCCTCCTCCCTGTGGAGCACCTCGTCGACACGAATTATGTGGATTTGTAGGAAATACTGCCCACTTCTGAGCGCTCACCCACTTCAGGCAGGTCTGAATTCACTTCATCACTCTCACGTCAGTATCTTTCTATAGACCTTCTCCTGACTGAGTTATCATTTTTCTAGTGAGCACAGCCAATTCGGAGAAGGCTCCGCTTGCAGCGGATGGGCCGCTCTAGTTATCGCCTTGCAACATGGCGTCCACCATCAACCATTTTTCCTGTTTCTAGGCTGTCCTGGAAACGAATTATACTTGACCCTCTGCCTCCTCTTATTTCGGAGCTTACCTCGTCTCCTGTAGAGGGGACTTCACTCAGATGTTTTGTTTTTACATTTCGACCCTGCCCCTTCCGAAATTGACCCAGTGCCTCCCAAGATAAATTTTCAGGTAATGCCGTATTTCATGAAACCCAGAGAGAAGCCCTTCATAGTTAGTAGGATGGTCTATACATTTTCAGATCTCGCTCCAAAGACGACGAACGAATCTCGGCAATACTCGATCACGCACGCATTCTTGGTCTACCTGTAAAGCGCCTCACGCACTCGCAACTGGACAAAATAACTGATTTTCAGCTGCATAACGTATGATAGTGCTTCTTCACTGTTTGCCCACCATTAATCGATAGAAAAATTTTTCAGGGTATTTGCCTAGACGCCTCTCCTCTACCTCTGGCTAGAGATGTCAATAATAATGAGCTTACTTCCATTTATCTCGACAACGTTCTTGATCCTGGTAACCTTGGAGCGATTGCTAGGAGTGCACTGTTCTTCGGTTGCAACCAAATCGCATTTGCGGATGGTCGAGGGTAGGTGGTCTGTACAAAAGTTGCTTCCATGCATTTGCTTTGAAGTGTGGCATGCAGTCGACTCAAGAAATAAAAAAAGTGTTCAATACCATATGAGTGGGTATTTTATCCATGCAATGGCTTGCTGGAACTAGGCAATGCGTTAGTAGCCATCTTAAACAAATCATGTGCCGCGAAATATTTTCTTCTCAAAGGCAAAAGTATAGCCGTGTAATCCCTGGGATGCGCTGCGTAGTCCACTTCTATTCGGAATCGTAGTGGCATTTGGATGCGATTTGGTCTTGCGGGGGCCAGTTGATGTACAGATCAGTTTTTTATCCCTTAAGGGCGAGTGCTGATTAATCGATTCCGAAGAGATAGAAGGACTAGTTGTCCTGAGCATGATTGTGCGAAATAAAATAAAATTGAATTCGGAATAAAATTGTTATTGGAAATCCTCCGGCCAGAGCTTGCACAGCTCGTCACCTTCATGTTTTATTGAAAAGTAGTCGATAGTGTGATCCACCTAGCATTGACTATGGTCGACCCTCTCCCTCAGTGGCCAATACGACCCTGTCCTTGTCTAAAGGATCCTCAACGCACGCTTGACCATGGCACAGCTTCTTAGGTTCGAGCCAGTAGCTGCACTTGAGATACAAGATTTCGACCCTGTGAATAAATGAAACAAGAATTGATAGCAAGATAAACCTCAGGAACAGTTTCAATAAGTATTATTTCAGTAGAATCTGCAGTAAAGAAGAAGATCGAAATGCCTTCAACGGCGAACTTTTATCCTGTTTTGATACACTTACAGCATTTTCTTCCCCATTATATTTGTGACCTCGCCATAATGCGCGCGCAGACAACCACGGCGAGTTATTACTGTGTTAAGAAAAATAAGATAAAAAAAGGATAAAGCATTTGCCGTTGATCAATCCCTTTTGGGATGCGGCACGCATTCTACTTCCATTTGTACATTCGTAGTGGCGTTTGAATGCGATGTGGCCTATACAATGACTTGGGGCCAGCCGATGTACAAGTCAGTGTTTTTATCCTCCCAGACAAGTCTGGTACCAATTAACCGACCCCGGAGGGATGGAAGGCTTGGTTGGCCCGGGCGACTCACGACCCAGGATTTGATCCCCGGACCGCTCGCGTGGTAAGCGTGCCACTTGCACTACACCACTTCCGCCCTGTTATGACGAAAAATATGTTCCGGCAAATTTTGTAGCCCCTAGTCGTCATCCGTAACGCTAATAGTTCCTGTCCCGGGTCCCCTTCGAGAAGGCTGCCTCAGCATTTATTAATTTAATCTTAGCGCATACGAACCTTTGTTAGAAATGAAAGTTATGAAATAGGAATGCTCGGAGGGATTTACTCAAGTCATACTAATTGAACAGTACGTTGATCTGTTTTGTCTGCTCATATACTGTTGTTCTGGTTTGCGACTAAAAAAAAATCTGCTTGACAGTCCGTCCCGGATAACGCCAGCTATGTCCAAAGCCTCCTGTGGGGCACTTGAGTCATTTCGAGTCGTCCGCGTTCCCTCTTTCGCATATTTCTATGAGGTGAGCCTTTTTCTACTCCATGTGCCGTTGCGTAGATACTAGAAACCCTAATGTCCTAAACGAATTATTCTCAGCGCCCTTTTGTATATCTTGTACAAATAATTCACATTCATATTTGAACTTTCAATGAGTCAATTCAGACTTTGAAGTCAGCGGGGGCGTGGTTCGTTGGCACCTCAGATGCGGATTCCGCCCCGAGATACGGTAAACCATTAATCGAGCTCAGAGATCTGGAGATACGACCAGAAGAGAAAATCGTGGTTTGTTCTTGGCAAGTTTTTTTAATATAAGCTAAATTTATGGAGAAAGAAAATGCGTATTAATTCCGTCTGTAATGGCTGTGCTCGTCACATTTGAGAACTTGAAGTTTGGAAGAAGCTAATCCTTATAGGCACAACCCAGGCCGAAGTTTTGGGAACAATTCCCTTCGGTCTGGGATAGATCTCCAGACGACAACTTTGTAAAGTAAGCTGCAGTTGCTACAATGACTCTTGTCTGGGGCTCTCTCCGTTCTCTATTTATTTTTCGCTCATTCTCGTCTGCCTTAGAGTTAGTACAAAAGTCCACATACTGAGGTAGTAAGCTTATCACCCGCCCATTATCCAGCAGTATTAAGTCCCAGGGGCGGAAGTGGTGTAGTGACAAGTGGCGCGCTCACCACGCGAGCGGTCCGGGATCAAATCCTGGGTCGTGAGTCGCCCGGGCCAACCAAGCCTTCCATCCCTCCGGGGTCGGTTAATTGGTACCAGACTTGTCTGGGAGGATAAAAACACTGACTTGAACATCGGCTGGCCCCGCAAGTCATTGTATAGGCCACATCGCATTCAAACGCCACTGCGAATGTACAAATGGAAGTAGAATGCGTGCCGCATCCCAAAAAGGGATTGATCAACGGCAAATGCTTTATCCTTTATCCTTTTTATCGTACCGTGCAAAACCACACCAGTTAATCCTTGGCGCATCCTTTATATGTTCTTAGTATTAAAGACAGACATTCATGAAAAAAGCATTAAATGGTGAGTGGTACACAAAAGAAGGAAGAACCATGAGAAACGGCCAGAACCCAGAAAAGGTACCCCTTCCTTGCCCGTTGATTTGAGCATTGATGCGACTCTCATCGCTGTGCCCTCTTCAACACTACGCTCTCTCACCTATCTAATCACTCGCCACGTATAATTCTGCGGCGAGTGATTGGATGGTCGGTGGCTGGAACCTACTACGCCCAATAATGAGCAGCTAGATCCGAGGTCTAACTTTTCGTGACAATTCGGTCCAGTCCGCACCAGCAAGACTCGCGCCCGTTCTCAAACTGGATATACTTCTCTACGACCTTCATTCTTATCTGTGAATCTCTCCTTTAACCCAGACTACTTATGATTTCACTCACTCAACACATATTGCTCGTGAAATCTCGACGCGCATTGAATAGCATATTCCACAAAATCTATTAAAATGGTTTGTCGTTTCATATTACTTGGGTTCAGGGCGATCTAAGGTGCTGCGTCGTCTGAAAAGTCGCAAACAGTTGTGACGACATGCTTTCAATCAGGCCCACAAGAATAAAACGGACAGGAGTTAACTCGGCAATAGTCTCGTAGTGAGGCAAGTCATTGAAAATTAGTGGTGGAGGAGTGGTTAAAACTTCAGATGCTTCTACTAATATCATTACGGATGCCGCATTTCTATAATATCACCTACTGGATAAGTCACCCTTTTTGTACACATGCGTTCCCTTCGTGAGGTGAATGCCACAAGTGGAAGGTCTAAAGCATGTTCAGAAAACAGGAAGATCCAGGGCTGCCAGGGGAAAAAAATCTGCAATAACAAATGAGAAACTTCTCTGCAAAATCAGAGAGCCCGTCCAGCTTCCGTCAACTCGGATCCGTTGTCTTTTTGTGGAATAGTTTCTGAAATGTAGTGGTGATCATCATCCACCGTAGTGATCACTGATCATATTATAAATAAAAAAAAATCAGGGGAACAAGATGGGAGGAGAAAAATAATCAAGTGATGCCCGTTGCAGGGTGCAGGTTAAACGTTGGTGTGATGATTCACTTTCCTGCTCGAGAGAGGGCCCTTCAATAGCCATCACCATCACTCATAGAGGGCATCCTCACCATCATCCTTCACCATCACCTCGGTTTCCACCATCGTGACTGTTTTCAGGAACATTATTTCTGACCCAGATGGTATACTCTACCTCGACTCCATCCAAATTTCCTCCAAAACTGTCTTCAAGTGGGCGTTTGCTGGCGGAAAGGAGGGAGCTGTTCACCCTACGCTTCTTTCCAACCTAATAATTTTACACATTTCTGTACATTCTAAGCATTTTCGTGAAAAATACCAAAAACGATTTCCTCCCACAAATACAAAAACCAACCGCCCCTATGCCTCTATGAACACAGCCCCTACTGAAGTCCTAAATCCAAAAAAAAGTACATATTCTCTTTGACTGGCAGAATAGGATCCCTGTATGAGCCTAATTTTTCTAAACGACCCGCGCTCAGTGCCGTAATATTATACCATCACGATATGAGAGGAACTCACAACTTTGCGCAAGAAAGGTAGGCTCCTACGGTATAGCAATACCGTTTCGCGGCATAAGGTTGCAGGGCGGTACCCTAAAATACAGCCCTTATCTCTTAAGTCCACCTCTTGGCCTTGTATCGCTGGCATGCCTACCTTGGGACTTACAATTAGACTTTAGCTTGGATTTACTATCGAATGTGGCCTATAGAGGTTATCGCAAATAAAAATTTGAACCCTACGATTATAGAGGATTTCAAAGGATGTGTGTCTCACCCTCTCTTTCATTTTTTCATCGAGTCTGAATCCCTAGCTCGCGCAAAGTGCCGTAAACTCGAACTTGGACAGTACTTTAAATGAAAATAAGGGCTTCGGATGCGCTTTTGGCAGTTCTTTTTGCTTTTTGTTGCTTCTCAGTGTTGGCGACATTTCGCTTGAAATGTGCTGATGCTCGGACATTTTTGAAGCCCATCACTCCACATTTCGTTAACCAGTTTTGTTCGTTTCAGGAATTCTGCTCCATCACATTGCACAGCAAGACGGTCACACTAAAGTGAAAACCTATTCATATAGTATATTCTCGTCGTGCAAAAGGCTGTCTCCGCGAAGACGAAAACGAAGACCAAATGGCACATTACAAAGTGAAACAGGCGGAACAGATAATAAAAATAAATATTTAAAACTATGGAAGCGATCACTGGTAGCCTGGAAGTATAACGAAACACGTAGGTAGAAACTGGAAACTGCAATCATGTGCGAGAAATGGCGAGTACTCAGTACAAAAATATATGAATCATTGAATGAGTCGACAGTTGATCAATAAAATACTCTACAAAGAGAACTGGTTCAAAACGGAGGCGTCTTTTTCGAGATAAGCTACGGGTAGGAATGTCGTGGGAAAACCGAAACGAAAGCCAGTGGTTGGTTAGTATCGGCATGAAGGTACAGGGTTCTAGAGAAGGCTAACGTAGTTGGCCGGAAATAGTCCAAAGTCGCCCTTCGGTCCTCGTCCACGCCACCATCCTGGGTCAACCTGCAAGTAAACATTTCAAAAAAAAGGATAATTTCCTGGGAACTGGTCAAACCCTCGTCGACAGGCCACACATCCGATTCGTAATCATCATAGCCATTTCATAGTTTCTTGCGGCACAGAACCTTATTGAGCGTTCCTTCCCCCTAAACAAGCGGCTTCTTCAACTATTGCCCACTTAAATGCAAGGAGCGGAGTTCAATCGCGCAGATTGGTCAAGAACAAGACCCGGGATAAAATGGGTACGCAAGAGCGTTAAAAAGTAGCTGAAGGTTGGAGAGCCGAAAAGAAAAAGAACATCCTCTACACGCCCATAATATGGGCCTTCTCGTTTCAGGCCATACTCCATCTGGAGTAGTGGCAAGTGGAACGAGTATCACAAACGGCTCCTTCAGTTGCTCCACTACCAATAACGAGCCGCAATGCTAGTGTTGCCGCAGCCGTGGCCGCGCACTTCTCGCGGTGCCCGCGTGACAGCCGACAGCGAAAGGCGGGGCTTGCAGAAGGAGAAATGTGGGGACATCCGTCCAGCGCTCATGCCGCACTTGCGTCACTTGGAACGCCATAATGGTACCACAACACCAACCTTGTCCTCCTGCCAACCACGATCGGGGATGGAACAGGTGAGCATGCCCTATCCCGGACCGTGCCTTTAAATAAGGTGCAACGCCACAGCGACTGCACGATTCCCGTCTCGCAACTTACAATACTT
The DNA here is from genome assembly GCA_036418205.1 of Ostertagia ostertagi. Lineage (NCBI taxonomy): Eukaryota > Metazoa > Nematoda > Chromadorea > Rhabditida > Trichostrongylidae > Ostertagia > Ostertagia ostertagi. The sequence goes on from MU870977.1 coordinate 15,758, forward strand.
AATATTTGACGAGAACTTTGGCTTATTTGAAGAAGAATTCCATTGGAATTTGAAATCGCAAGTAGGGCACGAAATGTTATACGCCCATTCATTCGTTCACCAAACACGATCTCAATAGGGAGCGCAAGTAACACTTTTTCGGAAACTGGCTCTTTTATGGGGGACTGAATCGGTTGCAAAACGTCGTTCCAATACCACCACGCGCAGTCCGGATGTCAATTTTCCTTCGTAACCCTGCCTAGGCAAACAAACACTACATTCCCTGCGAAGTAGGTCACTGAAAGTTGTTCGCAGTGATCGAAACACAGACTTTATATTGGCTGATCCCTGTAAGACGTTATCAGATAAAATCGCATTGAAATGTCGACCTTGGATGGGAACAGTGTGTATGGCGCATCTTACGAGCTGATGACTTCTGTCGCATATGATTACTGCAGTTCATGGTCTAGTCATGGAGTGGAAAGGTTTTTGCTGCGGGCAGCATTTCCATCATTCTTCTCTGAAGTGGGAAATCCCTCACATTTGTGCTCGCTTCAGAACTCATCCGCAGCATTACAGCCGGATTGTAAGCTCTTTACGAATCTACGTCTGATTCTTAGCAATATCCTGGCCCTTCTACCCACTACTGCGGGTAGCCTGATATTTTTCCTGCCTGATTTTCCGACCAAAGCACAGCACTCACCTGGTCAATCTCCGTTATGATGTCGTCAGGATCGAAAGGAAATTTCCGTCCCATCAGCTGAATCGAATCGTATTAATGTGACATTGATAAAAAAATCTGAGAAAACATAGAAATAATCAAATACCAGTGCGTAATCCCACAAATGCTACCAGCTCTTAAAACCATTCGGTCGCATCACAGGCCGGTATTCATATTGCGGATTGTAGGCTTGTATGAATTTTCCGTCTTTTTTCAGATATTTTACTGAGAATGAGCGTCAAAATTACGCTGAAGCTGCAGGTGCATTACTGTGACCTACGCCGCTCCTTATGAACGCACTTGTGGGAGTAATTGAATCTAAAACGCATATAAATATTTTAGAGGGCATCAATAGATTAGAAGAGCCGTGCAACTTATGCTTCAGCCTTACCTCGATGTACTGAGGTCCGAGCTTTACGGTTTGAAGTAGAAGGCAACTCCTTGGAGAGCGCAATAAGATGCGCGCAATTAACGTCTGTTTGTTGCAAATGTGCTACAATGAGAGCAAAGGCATAATTCGTGCTTTAAACGGTTACAAGAAATAGCATACATTATACGAAGTTACGTGGAGGTAAAACCGAATTGCTAGACAATTAAACTCTTAAAGGGTAACTCTCGAAAAACTAGAATAGGGGAGGAGGGGGCTATTTTTCGAGAGGTGTGGTGCGACCAAGAGACACCAGGAGGTAAGCAGGCTAACCATCGCGTTTTGCCAGCTTCAAAATTTTTTACGACCCCCATCCCTCTCCGCAAGGTCTCAGGACAACCTTACCCTTCCCTACCCATAATGAACCATAAAAAGTGATCCGGTTTCAGGTGAACACTCTTGCTCCTTCATGAGCAACTAATTTGTGGTTGCAGTGACTTAGCTCCTTGCTTATAGACAGGAAAAGAAGGAGGCCAAAATTAACAGATCAACACGGCTGCACATCCTCTCCGCAACCCGCTTATAATCTACACGCACACTCACAATTCTCTTTCCCCCCTCTCTTGTGTTGGCCAAAATTATAGACACATTAAAACGTAGGCGTTGCAAGTTATTGCGACCGGGTGTATCAGGAAGAACCAGCGCCCAAGAACTGAATGATGCGTTCAGCTCCCAAGCGTTTGATGAGCCACATCTGCGTCCTTTTAGGCTATTACTCACCGCTAGCACCGGTGCGTTATCGGCATTCGTGCGCGAAGGAGCGCTCAGCCGAAAAACAATGAATTGCTGCTATTATGCAGAGAAGACACTGTAACTGCAACATGACAATTCCTTCATAAGAAAAAAGAAATAATGACGAAGGAGAGAACCAACCGGATGACGAGAATGTCGAGGAAATTGCAGGAAGGGGTGAATCCACTTTTTTGTCGTGGTGTGAGAACGAGCTCGAGGGAGTGGGGCTAGTTTGATCTGAAAACAAAACATCAACGGTGAAACTCATCAATTACACTCGGAACATTACCTTTTTTCTCGAACATCTCCATTCGTTGTGAGTTGAGTTTGCTTGGACTATTCACTACCCTTCTCTGTGGGGGTGTGTGTCGATCCAAATCACTGTCGCCTTGGTATTGCTAAATTTGATGTTCTACAGAATAACGCTCTAACCTACCACATGTAGGACGTTTAAACGACCCTTACCTAAGCAAAGTTTCGTTTGCTTCCGAGCTCTCGTGCTCTAATTAACGATGGAACTACACCCAACATTGCCCATGGCAAATGGTGGGGAAAAAAAGCGAAAACAACCGGGTAAATGCCTTCTAACAATCGATTGAAAATAATATCTTTTCCTAAGGTTCTTTCGTGAAAATATGCATCTGCATGGTTTACGATTCCGTTTGGAAGCCAAATGCGTGCCACCCGACGTGGTGACTACATCACTTATAACTTTCCGTTCCACATTTGAATTGTATCGCTTAAGGGCGAATTCACGCTGAAAAGGCATCCTATTTCAAATTAACTTAGCGATGGGAAGGGCACACTAGAGAGGGAAAAACCGTGAGAAACGGCCCAGAACCTGAGAATGGGACCACTTCCTTGCTCGTATACGCTCTCACCCTATCTAATCACTCGCCACGTATAGACCTGCGGCGAGTGATCAGATGATCGGTGGGCGTGCACTGGCCCACCGCGCCAAGATTGAGCCTTAATAGGTCGCCGAGGTCAACTCCTTCGGTGCCAATTGCGCTTCAGTCCGCACCCTTAGGAGGTCCGCGGGTCCCTCAACTAGGTGAATTACTCCTTCTTCACTTTCATTCTAATCGTGAATTCGTCCTTTACCGAGAAACCCTCATACCTATACAAAACTTGAACAACGATGATCCACTTACACCTGGGTGATGAGGCTGTGGCAGGTAATTTGGCGACTTCTCTACGGATCACGTCCGGCTCGATGTCGATTTCGCTTCTCGCGTAGATCGTCACATGGACCATCTTTAAAAATCGTCGCACGGCGTCAATGTGAGACGTAGCCGAAACGAGTCGCGAAGACGGTACTCCCTCTCCTTGCTGAAATAAGAGCTGCTATTGAGCCGCCGCCGCAAAAATTTGTAAGACCAAAATGTGACGCACCCAGTGCACAAGGACAATTTTAGGGAGAGCGTTTTTCGAGAGACGAACACCAATAACGCCGTATTGCAGTCTTCCCGAATTGAAAACTTGTACGGACTTCCTCGCAGGACCATTGCTCTAAAACAGCTTCGCTGGCTCGTTCAAGAAGAAACACCAGGAAGCGGGATAATGCAAGAAAAAATTAACGGGCGTTTCATTCCTACGATTACTGAAAGCGCAGTACTGCTTGAGCTGCAGGAAAATACCCTGCATGAAAATAGTATCTGATTAGGCGACTAGTGATTCGTCTATAATGAAAGTACCGCTTACTCACCTAATCGACTGCTCGCCTATCGCCTACTCGCTTACTCGCCTGATTGATACTTATCCTTTTCTTGTCGCTTACTCGCCCAATCAATTCGTATACTTTTCATCTTGAATCATCGCCCAATCGCCTAATCGCACGTACGATCGCCAACTATGAACGCTCCATAAGATTTATTTTCAGTTGTATATCGATCTACAGCTCCTCATTTTAGTTGTTTTGTGATCCCGCAAAGAGAGTCAATCAATAGCGATCGGATTAGTCTCCAGCTTCAACAGATCGCGTCGCTAATCGCCAGTCAAGCGATGATTTGGTATAGTTGGGGAAGGGAGGACACTGGATCAACAGATAAATGCAAAATATAATAATGAAAAGTTCCGGAAGCCTCCGTTCATGCGCCATATTTTGAGACATTTGAAGAGCTGTCCTCATATCTCGAAATAGCCCGTAAGTTGGTGGCTGGGAACACCACAGCTTAGTAACAATCCAGAACCCAACGTACCATTCTTCGTTCGATTTGGACGAGATGACTCGATCATACGCGGACTGTAGCGCCGCGCCATGCTTTTGAAAGTTCACTGTCATCGATGACAAAACTGATCCTAATATCGCTCGCTTCTGGATCCACCAATCTCGCCTGCGGGTAAACTTGAAAGAACTCTGCAAAAAAGTGAATTACATGAGACCATCAACGTGACACACTTATTTATTAACGAGCATGCTGAAATGCATTTGAAAAATGACGAAAACGCAATAGCACAACAAGAAACGACACAACGACACAATTTAACGTAAACATGAAATTACTCAGAATAAAAGCAAGAATGATTGTGCAAATACGGCGAGAAAATAGCGATCGAAGTCAATCGAGTCTTTTAGGAATGCGCCTACGCGTTTTACTTCCATTCAAAGTCGCGGGGCGTTCTGAATATGTTGACAGTCCAAACAGCAATACTACATGTAATTACACAGTAATATCAAGCCACAGTACATTCAACAGCAGATGACCTCAAGTTTATAACGCTACACGAGCTGTGAAATGAAAGACGTTACATGCGTCTCCCGATTTTCTTTTGGAAAAAGGGGGACAATAGGTAGGGGAAACAGGAAGCGCTTTAGCAATACGCGTCAAGAAACATCTCAGTAGCATGAGACGCGGTACGATTACAACACCTTTCGGAAGGCATAAGGTTGAGGAGCATAACGGGAATGACTTTGAAATAAGGTGCACGCTGCTGGCTCAAGAGACGGAAATTTCCGCGCGGAAGGCATTAGAAGCATTCTGGATATTCACTAGAAATCCAAGAATGAACAGCTGAGATGAGTGCTCTTCAATAACAAATGACCTTCTACCGTTAATTCCCTAACAGAGTGGTCCCCCGTCAACCGCCGGGACCTTCCTTCCCTGCGTAGAATTTAGGCCTTCCGTTGTGATCCCTTCCACCTGGAGTTGACGCCTCCACGAGGTGTTGGTGCCAGAGGAGACCTCTATTAAATGCAACAAAAAGGAGTTTAGAGGGCATCGCCGTGATTATAGAATGACGGTGAATTTTCCGCCTCTCCTCCCCATCCAGCCTTACTCCCTCCACTGCCCTCCAGCACCATGTGGAATGACCGGAAGTGTGCTCAAGCAGGTGTTTATATAGCCCTAGGAGTGTTATCACAATTATCCTATTACAAAACATTGATAGCTCAAGTCCTGCGAGCTACCCGCTTCTGTTAGCTGTCGTCTAATCCATAGCTGCCTTATAAGCAGCTCTGAAGAGGGATAAAAGGGCCGTTTTAGCTATTTGGGAATCGATAGATAAATTTCCTCGACGCTTTTCTTATTCTGACGCGGGTACCAATTCACCGACCATGTAAAAATGGAAGGTTTCGTTGGCTTACATTCATGGCGACCCTACTAAAATAGGATCAATGTTTCCAGCCACTGCTCCACTTCCTTCTTTTGAAGAGCATCGAGTCGATATTCTAGAGTGGAACGAAGTGATTACAGATTCATACAGAAAGGGAAAAATGGTTAGTTGAGAAAAGGGCAGCGTAAAAGAGGTAACGCGATAACACGCAGTAATTGCCAGAAAGGGTTATGGTCCAACTCTTGCCTAACCTTTCTTCGGAAACTGAGAGCAAATAAACTATATCTTCAGTGATTTAGGCGGGGATTCCATGAAAAACTAGGTTGTCCCATAAGTTCGTGCCACTTTTTGTGCCTCATGCCAGAACTTCATTTAGCGATTTCTGAATATGACCAAGTAGGCTACGAAGAGCCCACTTCGTGTAGTGACCTATACCCGAACCATGCCCGCCTTAGCTGCTTTCTTCGGATTCAAAATCGAAAAAGAAGAGAGCCATGTTTTCCACACTTTGATTTATGAACTTCTACTGAGCCGCAAATCGGTCGAAGCCAGGAGCAGCATTTGTATTGCGATACATCCGCTTGTTCTCGTTCACCATGCAGTATCAGAATGTCAAACCTGCTTCGCTCTGGAGACTGCAGCCTGGAGAAAATCCTGACCCGGAGGGCGATCGGTGGCCGACTTGGACCTGCTGTGCTCTACCATTGAAGGCAACCCGCACGAATTATTTTGCTGTGACACCACCACACTCAGACATTTCAGATACACGGTGGATTGAGGTCTGCCCTCCTTTGGAAAATTGTAGAGGCTTGGACAAAGAAATCCCATGAATTGACCGTAATCACAAGAGTGCAACACGAGTTCTGTCAACATCTTCTATCCTATTCCATCCCTACGCGGTGGCTGAACAACGGCGCTACTGCTGATGAGAAGTGGTTGTTCTATGCTAACGACCTGCGAAGCATCAGTGGCTAGATCAACCAACAAACTATCAAATTCCGTACCCACCACCGGCCTCGCAGTCCATAAGGCTTCCAATCTGTCTTGGATAGAAAGCATTCCGGTGGCGTACTTGGCCCAGCCAGCTCGAGCACTAAATTAATTAGAATGCAACATCACACATACCCAAGAGATTTTTCGCTGTCTCTACTGCCTTCGATGATTCCGCCGCTAGGCGAATCCGTTCAGTTGATTTCTATACTTACCTGTGCGGTAGCAGCCGACGGCAGTGCATAACTACGTATAGGAAAATTATTAACACATTGACGACCGCGCGCGTTTTGGCTTTTTTGGCCGTGTGGGACCGGGCCGATTTTGCGAGTGCGACCGCCGCACCTCGGATCCGTGAATTTTTATTGATAACTTTTTAAAGCACCAGTGGTACAAAAACATCTCAGTAACAGTCAATGCGTAGAAGGTAATAGAGTATATAGTGACGAAGTTCCGATTAAAGAACATGTAATGGTAATGAAAAAGGAAATTTTAGTCATTTTATCTGTAGTGGATGCCAAAAGCTCTTTTGATGTGGTTATACCAAGTGAAACATGTATTTTTCTGTCTCTTTAGATTTGCATTTACTTTCACTACCCTTTTTTATTGACGTGTTCATGAGATAGCATGAAAACTATTAATGAACCAAGCCGCCGGTTTCGGTGAGCTTGGAAAACTTCTTCTAAACTGGAGCATATTTGAACAAACAATGACCTATGTCGTTCACAATAATGTTATGTTCTAATCCATAGAAGAGAGACAAACAATTCGGGAAAAAGCTGCGCATGCCCTAGAAAAAGGGATGATAAGGGTGAGACGCGGTAACGCGTCTCAATGTCCAACGAGGTGCGCAAAGTGAGACGCGTTACCGCGTCTTCGTTTTTCTCTCTTCCCTTTTTTTTTTTTTTTCTTTTGGTATTTTTATATCATTGCTTTCTCAATGTCTTCAATGTGTTAATCCTCTCAAGAAGGCAGAGCAGAAAGCGCGGAAAGATTTTGACACTAATTAGTTGCTTGCCACCGCACACGTCATCGCTCTTCAATTAAAGGCAAAAGTCGGGCTCAGACACGCTAGAGAAGTTATCCCCATGCCTGAAGGTTGTGTGTGGGATAGGCTGCGCCTTGTAGCAACCTCCACCGATTGAAAAACCCGTAAGCTCCGCGCGTTCGATTCAGCGCAGAGCGGCATGTGAATTCCAGACCGGTCCCCTCCGAAGTGGTGCGTGCTGGCATAAGTGTGGCGAAAATCAGCTAGGTTGATTGCCGTATCAGAACTCTGACATCTCCAGAAAACTTGTTTGTACGTGCCTCTTTCCCAAGCCAGCCTCCTTCACTGCTAGTGGGAAAGAGGGTTTTGTTAACGGCCTTGTCGACGGTTTTTCTCAGTTTTTTCTCCACTGTCGTTCCACTTCGCATCTCTATACTCAGTTTCAATCGCCATAATACCCCCTTATTGAGCCCGACTTTTGCCTTTAAGGCTCGTTATAACGCAGTAGGTCGGAAATATCCATGTTCTGATGGATTACTTGGAAATAGTGAGTAAAAACTTTTTTTAACGCATTTTTATCAATCAAGCACAATTGCGTTGTGACGACATGTCTTGGTTCTCATAATTTTGGCCCACGCTGTATAAATCATCGTCTCATCCGGAAGGGCGTTGTTAACATACTTCTGGATCCGACAACCATATTTGAGATTCATTCAATTCCTGTATAGACCTTACATTCTTAGTTAAATTTACTTTTTTTTTCATTGCCTCTGATCGTTTGTGCATAATCACACCCGCCAATGCGCTCACTGGCTTGAAAACTGAGTGACGGGAATTTAAAGTGCGCAGTACGAAATGTGTTCGGACGGCATCATAAGCCATTCGGCTGGCTCGGTAAGCCTCTGCTCATAGTCGTGGTGTCGTTCAGTTGATTTGTGTTCGTACTTTTTCAAAAAGAGGCATCGATCTTGCGACGTCAACTTTTTCATCCTGATCACGAAGTTTGAAGGAAAAGTAACACGTGATTCTGTTAGGTTGTCCCAAAAGTTCGTGCCACTTTCGAACATTTTTTGAGTTAACGTTATATCAGCAAAAAGCAATATCCATCTTCGATATATGATCGTCACTATCAGTGAGTTGTTGCAAACGATCCGCCAGAGTGTTGACG
>MU870978.1:0-25465 GCA_036418205.1 Ostertagia ostertagi
GTAACTTGGCGGAGGCTCGCGTGTGGTAGTCCGTAAAAGAAGTTTTACAACTGCACAGGATTAGAGAAGTGGTGAATGCCGACGTATCAGATAGATTCTAGAAGGAGTTTCGTATCCGCTCGTATGAAACTGTACGTGACTGAGTTCGCCTTCTAGCTATAGAGCGACCAAAAGCATCGCACCTTCACTGTGAAGGATTGGTTTCGACAGCATGGCGCGCTTTCAACGAAGGGAACAATTCACACCAATGTCCCGAGCGCCATCGAAACATTATGGGAAAGAGTAGGGATACCTTTGGTGGAAATAAGAGCCGGGAATATGGGCGAGAAACTCGTCAAATTTCAAGAGAAGTGGAGGAAGCTGCCCTAGTAGACAGTGCATTCAATGACTGATTCCTTACTTAGGCCTTGTTAGTATTTCAGCGAACCCAGAAGATCATTAACAAAGTATTGGACCTGCCCAGTGTTATTCATCATGCGTAAGATTGTTTTGTTGAATTGTAAGCTTGCTAGAGTAATTTGAAACCTACTTGGAATTTGCTCATACGCGAGAATTTCTAGTGAAATGATTTTTTCCATTCTTAATTCTTTCTCAATCCGAAACAATTAGAATCTCTCTGATGGCAAATACAAATGCGCTATGTTTGCAAAAATGATGCAAAAATAGAAATTGATTTTGGGCTTGCAACAGATGTTTCTATCTAAGTTTCTTCCTTCGTTCTTCCCATAAAGGCGCTGCAAAGAGTTTTTTGACCGCTGATCGTGACTGAGGTTTGTCCAGTGTAAGATTTAGACGTGTGCTTTGCAAATGTTTGCTATGCACCGTTTCGAGGGAGAGGACTGCTAAGGAAACATTGTAGAAAAATCGCTCTCGTTTTATGATGATGGCCAGAGAATGGGAATGGTGTGAACGTATAGTGAGTCAGCAGATTAGTTGTTTTGAGAGTTCAAAGATATCATCAAAAGTCTGGTATCGCTATGTTTGCGCAATGAATTACGCACTGCTCACAGCATGGATCAGGAGTAGTCTATGATTATATGTAAAATGCCCAAACCTTCAAGAAATCACACTATGTAGATTATTTTAGGTAATTCCCAGGACGACACAAAGAGCATTTGAGGAACACTGTGAAGAGATGAACACAATGAGTTGGGAACGAGTGTTATGTTAAGACCAACAGGGGAGTGGCCAAAAAGTCACGTAAAAATCTGAGAAGCCTCATGTCTATTCGTGGCCACTCTTCGGAAAGAAGTTCGCTAAGAAGCACGCACTCATTGTGCCTTCGATTTGCACGTCGGTTATCCTATAGGTCGAAATACGCTCTTGTCGCGGGGGTTACCTGAATGAATTGATTTAACCACCAACTTTTCCCCAACACTTTCCAAAAAGTAGACTGCCAATGAGCGTCAGAAAAAGAAATTTCTCCTTCCACTAGGTCTTTCACATCTTATTAGTTTCATGCAATGTAAAGGAATTAGGGCGGAAGTGGTGTAGTGGCAAGTGGCACGCTTACCACGCGAGCGGTCCGGGGATCAAATCCTGGGTCGTGAGTCGCCCGGGCCAACCAAGCCTTCCATCCCTCCGGGGTCGGTTAATTGGTACCAGACTTGTCTGGGAGGATAAAAACACTGACTTGTACATCGGCTGGCCCCCGCAAGTCATTGTATAGGCCACATCGCATTCAAACGCCACTACGAATGTACAAATGGAAGTAGAATGCGTGCCGCATCCCAAAAAGGGATTGATCAACGGCAAATGCTTTTTATCCTTTTATGCATACAATTTACCCACTGAAAAGATGAGAGACAGGCAGGGGATTTAGTTCATGTTCTCTCTATAGTGTGAGTGCGCACGCACGCCATATTCAAAAAGAAACTACAGCCGCTGGTGAAGTACTGTTTTTGGCCCTTACAGGCACATATGCAGTGACTGCCACAATTTTCCAAACTCAAAAGCTCAAGTTGTTTGAGGGCCAGGCGGCGGAAGTTGGCGGATTTCCGCATAAAACAACCTGTCAGCCACAGTACAACTGATTGATTGCCGAGAGAGGATTTCAGACGGTTCGTGCGCGAAACTCCCTTGAAAGCTCAGCTCTTACAAGGAGGACAAGCCGCGCCTTTTTGAACCGGTTCCCTGCATATTGTAGGAACACAGGTTTGGGCTACAGGACCCTGTTTTATTTTCGCTCAACGGTTTTACCATTTACAAAAAGGTTGTGGAAAATACTATTGCTGGTTCGATCTCCCGTCACGACTAAATTTTGCATTCAAAACTGGCAGCTATGTTGGATTTCAGAATGGTCCCAACCATGAACATGACATCTGATTTTGACATTTAGTACCATTCGGCATCAAAGCGCAGGCGAAAACCCAAATGCAAAATTTAGTCGCCATCGGGGGATCGAACCATCGACAGTGGCACCTTGCTCTTCTTTTTTGGTACGCATGTCAGTCGCCCGCTTCAGATAGAATAAAAGTATCAGCTTTTCATCGAGGTACTCATTGCAATATGCAAGAACATTTTAAAAAAGCTCGATTATGAAAGATGGCTTTTTGTTCGCTCTTTGTACGTGTACCGTTTATAGGTTGACAAAATTATCGCCTTTTTTATTGGCGCTCTAAATTTATTACCAAACAAACCAAAACAACAATAATGCGTAATCAACGAAGCGCTCGTCGAACAGCCTTCTGCTGCACCTTGCTTCATCGCGGTCTTGGCTGCGTTTTACGAGCATGCAGAAGCATTTGTATCGCAATCTAAAATGTACAGCCATGTACCACGTCAATGGTTTTGCATCCGGTGTGTACTCTATGTGAAGTAAATGCATAAAAGTTTTAAAGATTCACAAGAGATTGAGCGGACTACATCATAACCTTCGAAAATAATCAGCAAAAAAACAAAGATCCATGAGCCTGAAAAAAGCAGTGGATAATTTTTGCTCAACCTTATATTTTCTTCGAGACGTTGTGAGTTTCGGATGGAAGCCAGGAGGCGATTGGAGTTACCATTGTAGCGGTTAGGCGCGTACAAAAAGGTTGAACATACTTTATGAGTTAGAAGTTCCACGCGCGATGATACATAGCCCTAGAATGAAGCCGACAAGAGGGATACTCAGCCGTTAGTGGTTGTATGCCACACGTGCGTTGGGGTAAACGCTGAAAACTTGTGGAAAACATTTCAGCAGCCAAGGAGAGTCGAAAGCCCAGCAGTGACCATCCGTTCAGATCCTGAGCGGTCACGGGTGAGCGTTTCATTCTTTCGAAACATTGGAACCTCTCCAATCCGATTTGATAATCGTCAAAACTTTTTAGATAAATTTTGAATGCACCTGTCTATTTTGGATGCGCCAGAGAAACAATTAAATGCATAGCTCGAGTAGAAATGTGATCCTCTGTTGGTAATTGGGGAGTAGAACACTGTTAGGATCATTACGAAAAAAACGCTCTAATACAAGCCGAATTTGCTGATATGTATGTATCAACTGAAGGACGTGATTAAAGTCAGAAAATTCAAGAGTCAGTTGCACGTTCTGAGACCTTGCCTTCCTAGAGTGGTAGATGGGAGTTAAGGCTAGGTAATGGTACGAAATATTGGTTTAGATGCGCCGTGTCATGCGGTAGATGGTAGAAGTGACCTTGATAACACCACTCTCAGAGTAAATATTGTCTTTGCCCACTGGTAGCGAGGAACACACGATGAGCTGGTGGAGAACGCTCAACCATCATTATACCCATTTTGTGGTGTTCCATTGCCGTCGTGTAACGCCGCACGCCATCCATCACTTTTCTTTCCACTGGAAATACGTAGGACTCGCTAGGGCTTCTCGATGGATCAGAATGTTAATGAGTTACAAATATGCTTTACAGGGCATACTTGAAGCATTTCGGCGGTTCCAGCGTGAACTTTTAGCATCAGCTGAATGGACCGGACTGGAACGGCGATTCGATAATTGTTTAAAACAAAAAAATAACAAAAAAAAAAAAAAAAAAAAAAAAAAAAAAAATAAAAAATAATATCCCAGACGATTTAATGGTGATGGGGTTCTTGCACTCAATGCTGAATGTTTGTTGACGCGAAATGGACCAGCATTGAAGAAGGAAAGAAATTTGTCCAAACGTTTAGCTTAAGGGCTCACTCACGCTCGTAATCGCCTGTGCTAAGACAGTGAGAGCTAAGCGCGGGAGAGGGAGGATATGAGGAGAGAGAACGCAACAGATGAGAGGGCGCCGGACAACAGCTTGGTAAAAAAACTGCAGCTGCTGCAGCTCACTTTGCAAAGTCCTAGCGCTCTTGTTGGTTGGTTTCCATGCACGGGAATGCCAATCTGTGATTGTCCTGATTGTCCTCCAAGGGTCTATCCCACAAACTGAAGGGAATAGTTTACACATCTGCCTGGGTTGTCCTTTCAATTGCTTCTGGTCCAAGTGAGCGGGAGCAATGGCGATCTCTTGCTCCCGGAAACAACTGCGTTGAAGCACGGCTGGCGCTTGGTCGTAGCGTTAACCAAGACATCTTGACCGGAACCGCAGCATACAAAAAGGACAGGACAATTGACGTGGCAAGATGATAAGTTGATCCCCGCCGGGAATGAAAGTAGCAGCAAAAAGGTGCAGCAAGTAAAAGAAAGAAAATAAGGACGGCGACGAACCCGCCAAGAAGTGACCTGGTTATTCACTTTGATCTCTACGCGGGCATCACATCGCGCGTTGACGTCAATGACCGGGAACGCGGAACGCCTTAGTCGCCTTTCAGCTTAAACGGTTTAATCCGAGAGAGGCAGCAGCTTGGGTACACGTGTGGGTGGGCTGAGAAACGAAGGATGAACAAAGTCTGGGTTGGCTGCTACAGAAGCGTTCCATGGCGAATAGCCACGTGTCGGTTCCTTGAGGGCCCATCCTCTTTCCAGGTTGCACCACACATCCCTTCTGTCTTCATTTCTCTTCAAAAATTTGTTGATGAACAGGTTAAACATCCTGGTTCTACTTTTTTGGAAAATCAATCTAATATTGAAACAGCAGCGAGCGTTTGCCATTACCTATCAACTCTTTAAAAGGCAAGGGCCCGTCCTTCAATCGAAATTCGCGGGGGCATAACAATGCAAATATGGCATACGCATTTGAAAATAAATAATTGAACAGCTGTTCACAATAACCACCTAACTTACAAGCCTAAATGTATTTGTATCTTCCCACCCTTCTTCCTGGCGGACAGGTCTGACATCACGCCAATGTTTCCCTTTTTGGACCCGATCTTGGATGTTGTGGTGCAAGTACTGCGCGAGCCAACTGTCACTGCTTTGCTCATTTTGACCGAAGAGGGTTGAACGAAAATAGTCGAACTGGGACGTAGTAGTTTTGCTGGGTTAAGTTGTCTTGAATTAGCCTTGAGCGAGAGAAGGGAGACATTAGGTGGACGCTGATGTATGCAAAACCAAGGCAAATAATGACTTTTGGTTGAATGCAAAAAACCTTTGTTGAATGTGAGGCATGCATTCCGTGCTAGGGCAGCATTAATGCATCAATTTAGGCCACATATGGTAAAGGGTTAAAATTCGATGATCGACATTAGAAGGCTTTTATTTGCCTTGTCTGTGTTTTTGGAACCCATCCAGTTGTGCTCTATTCCTGAATGGCGTTTTAGTGTTCCAAAAACTGAATGCGTTGAGCAAGATCGTACTCAACCCTGAGTTGTGATTGCATGGGAAAAGGATGAACTCAATGAACTTAGCATGTCATTATGTCATTGCAATAGGTCTGAAAGTCACGCAACGAGGTCCGATGAGGTCTGTGGACTGCACCGTCACGTGACGGTTTTCCTATCATCGTGAAAGCGTTTAAATATGGGCCAAACATACGACCACATTCGTGGAAGCTGCGACTGCGCCAATTACCAATGTTCTCACATTCCCACACAGGTTTATTTCCAAATCAACACCGAAAAGTCTGCTTGGCAGAATGTGATGCCACGTTTGATACAACTGCAAAATGCAGCATTTAATTGCTGCGCTGGCTCCGTTCCAAAAGAAATCTGTTGCAGAAGTAATGTTGAAAAACTGAACGGTCAGCAGCAACCGAGGAGTATGGGTTCTAGCCCAGCGAAAAGCTTCTTCTTTTTTATTAGTGCCTGTCCTGCTCGGTCGCGGCTTCCGTTGACGCCACCACTTTTCCTGAATGCTTGATCAGAGAGGAGGCCTTCTGATCTCAAGTCACCGTGAAGTATTCAAGCCATCGTTGTTTCGCGACTCTTGAGCCGCTTCTCGAACGTCAAGCGTTTAATGAGCTGACGTAAAAGCCGCCAACGTCAGCGAGAAAGATTGTACACAACAATTACCCAAGCTGAAGAATTGCTAGAAGGCATCGCAAATTCTGGCTACATTGGGTAACGAGCGAGGATGTACTGCTATTGTGCATGAATTAACAAGTATGCTTGGAAAGAACGATGAGAACCGGCGCACAATGACTGACTTTGGATTTCAAAAGGAGGTGGTAGAACAAGTCACTTTGTAATATTGAATGTTCAATTTTTAAATAATGCATGGGAAAAGTTTCAGCGTTGTTGGTTTGGGTAGCTTGTGTGTTCCCGCGGGGTTCGGCACTTCTCAAAATATTTGCGTCTCCCTTTACAGAGGTCTCGATGCAACCACTCATCACCTCTGTCAGCCTTAGGAGACTTCCCCAGGACAAACCCCTCCCTACCCCGATCCGCCATGGGTGTTTCTTTTGATTCTGAAGGCCAATCGACACACCTAACTCCGCCCACTTTCGCCTTCAGACCAGCCGTTTTGTATGCCTCACCCTTCGTGAAACTTGGCGCCAAAGTTCGAAACCCGTCGAACTACCCTTTTTACGACCCCTGTTGGCGCACTTTTCGCACTAAGGTAGTTAACCTTCTCGACACAAATGCGACCCCTCTTCCCCTTCCCAAAGTCATTATGCGACCCCTTGGTTCGACTAGTGCGAACGGACGGTAGACCCTGTTGGTAAGCGGTGTGAGCGTAATTTTAACGCAAACGCCCATAGTCTCACCACCTGCCAAATTTGTTCATGAAAGCGTGAAACCACAGACCTTGATAAAGTGGCTGGGAGCTTATTTAGGAAGAATATTGATGCACATTTGGAACATAATATAGGTCCATACACAACACTTATGATCGATACAGTGCAACAAAAGTCGGTTGCAAAAAATTTGCACGTTTTGGGTCAGGGTTTCGACAGCAACGAGTATTGAAAGCACATGGTTCTCTTTTAGCTATGCCGTTGAATGACACTCTTCAGCTGTAAAGAAATAGTAAATCTACTGGAACTAGGATAAGTTATCGGGAGCAGGACAGATTAACCGGCATAAATCAATGTGTATCGCAATATTGAATATACACTTTTTATTTGCTCATCGCCCATTGTGTACCCGTTGCAACCAGATAAGTCTTTTTTCCTCTTCAAGAGGAAGTGGTCGCGATAAATCCATTGGGAACGAATGGGAACGTCACACAGGTCTCGTTGGGTAGGAGACCTACCCAATGGGACGTTAGGTGGTGCTTCAGGGGCAGGGCGCCTTACCAACAGTGTGATACGGCGCCGGAAAAGGTGGCTCTTCGAACTTCCGGAACTTCATTGCGGAACATCGCCGCAATATTTCGGACGTAGAAGAGCTGCGCATGGTACAGCGTTCTTGATATGATACGTGAGCGTCATCGTCATCATTCTGAAGTGCACCTCATAATAAGCGTCGTATCTTCTCATCTTGCTGTAGGTATTTCCATGGGGTTACGGTCGTCCAACCATTCCCTATCTCAGCTCATATCTCGACTCCTCCCGAGTGACGTGAGAAATTCTTCTTCGTCTCAGAAGCAGCGCGATCGGTTCCTTTAGAGGTAAAACTCATGATTCGATCAGTGAATGAAAACACTAATGCGAGAAAATTATAGGACTGAATTTTTAGAGGCATAGAGAAACCGATTATATGGCCAAAGGATCAACGGGCCAGGCAGCGCGCTAAGACGTAAGTTTCACACAGAGTTCTACCCCCCAGCCGGTTTGCGCCCACAGATTGGCGTCGTATGCTGAATCGGCTCTCTCTCGCAACCATGTTCTAGCGTTAGAGATACTTTTCCCAGTACGCAGCGCTCGCCTTTCCTGACTCATGCACCTCTGGACATCAAGAATTCTTCCTTACCGTTATTGTTACGGTTCTCTTATGTGGTGAAAATAGAGTTGATCAAACTCGAAGCCCATCAATGAAAGTGAGCGTACTATTTGAAAAGTGGCCCGCGATTCCGGAGAATGACGTGCGATTTCGGTTTACATAGCGCGACTATTGACCAGAGAAACATAGGCTTTCGATAGGGATTAAGTGAACTCAAGGACCGCGCTAAGCGCTATATCCACAATCATAGTTGCCTAAGAGAAACACCCCGTACAGGGAACGAATCTAGTTATCTACATTTTGTTATAGTCGGTTTGCTGCTCGAGAATTTACCTCGGCCTCCATGTCTCCATATAGTGCTTCAAAAAGCCATTCGGAAAAGTTAGCTCATTGTACGAATATAGAAAGGATTCAGTGGGCAAGCATAGGCCGGATTGGTTGCCAAAAGGCACGACTGAAATCAAGATTGTTTTGGTTGTTGTCAACATTTTATTAAAACCGTTTACAGTTTTGGTTCAAAGGTCATCAGTTGATGACCGTGTCGCCAGGACAGTCTGATCAAATACGAGCAGGCGGCTGGGAAAACGTTAAAAGGTTTGAAGGTGTGGGGCCATGGTTTGGGGTGATTGTGGGATGAACGCGAACACTATGCACCATTTCGATCAAACATTAGTTCCTTTATTGGTGATGAATGATGGTCAGACTTCTTCACGAAAGCTCTGAACGAAAGGAATGATGGACTTCGTGTCCCTCGAGCAAGGAGGATCCACTGGACCACTCTAGCACGCGACAGGGACGAATGGAGACGTTGCTGGCGCCCGCTCGAGCAAATCGACGATCAACGGGACGACAGGTGATACAGGTGAGGTGATTGGTGATGAAGGCCACCCAAAGATTACAGAAAATGTGAAATATCAGACTAACTTCTCAATAAATGCATACAAATAAAGTGAATGATGACAAGATGAGTTTGTTTTCATGGTGATTAGGTTCCTTTTTGAAAATCGAACGCTCAATTTACTCTTCTTCCTAGAGCGTTGGTGTCTCATGGGCAAAGGAATCGGCTTTGCGCTTGTTATGCTCCTAGATTGAAGACCTATCTCCTGGCAACAAAAGCAGCGCCATGTCACCTTTAGGCCGATGTCAGACTTTGCGAATCGCGCGATTCGCTAGCGTCTGCGGTCGCGTCGCGGCCAGTGAATCACTCAATTGGCTGGTACCGCAACGCGACCGCGGACGCTAGCGAATCGCGCGAATCGCTAGTAGCGAATCGCGCGATTCGCAAAGTCTGACATCGGCCTAAACAAACAAATGGTATAGCCCTGAATCAGATCTTGCGGAATGGGTTAGGTAGTAGCAGACGACAAGCAGACGAGCAGTCTTACGTGCCAATTACTCAGTGTAACCTATTCTCAAGGGCGGAGGTGATGTAGTGGCAAATGGCACCGCTTGCCACACGTACCACTGTCCGAGGGCCATCGAAACCACGTCTTTCACCTCTGTAGAGTCGGTCAATTGGTGCCAGGCTGATTCGGGAGGGAAACATGATTTGCCCATAGACTGACCCCTCTGTGTAGGTAGAATCGAACCCAAGTGTCACAATGCCTGAATGGAAATTGAATGCGTGGATCTTCCCAAACAGGATTGATAACTACGCCTTAGTTTTTTGGCACTCGCTCAAAAATTGCTTTGTAGCTACCTCTTCTGTCCTTTCCAAATGCTTCCAGGACCAAAATAGGCACCTTGGTAGAAGGCTCCAAAAAGCTTCAGTCAATCTTTTTAGAGCATGAATCCGCATAAATCACCTTGAATAGACAAATAGACAAACAATATTGTTTGTCCCGCCTATGATCTGACGATGTCTATGCAGCCGATGTACGTATGAACAAAGGAAGATGCGAAATGCATTCTGGCACACTCTGGCGGGCCGTGGGAGGCCATTGTCTGTGGCAGTGTGTTGGAAACGTCAGTCGTTCTATTGTCGTATAGTGCGAAATGGGACGAAATAAAGAACCACCTTTGAAATTGGTCGGTGATAGATTTGATCCCGCAGACTAACTTAGGCTGAACGAATTTTTATACATGATGCTACCAAATAATACCAAATATAAATGTTTTTATTGCTTAAAGTCACAAGCCAGGCAGAAGCCGTGTGAACGATTCCCTTCGGTCTGTAGGATAGACCCTAGAGGACAATCACAGTGGCATTCGTGCACGGAAATCAACCGACAAGAGCGCTAGGGCCTTGCAAAGTAAGCTGCTGCAGCTGCAGTTTTTTCTTTTATCAGGCTGTTGTCTGGCGCTCTCATCTGTGCGCTCTCTCGCCTCATACTCTCCTCTCCGCGCTTAGTCTCTCATTGCCTTAGCACAGCCGATTACGAAGGTGAGTGAGCCCTAACCTAAGTTTTGACGGATTCTTTTCCTTGTTTCTTCACTGTACGTCTTCAAGAACCACATCAGCTTGATCCCGGGGCTGTGTCCGAGTTAGGTATTTTTCCACATTTACCCAGGAATGTGTTATGGTTTAGTAAGGATGGAAGGAGCTCCAGATGACCAATTTAGGAAATGCAACAGAAATACAAAAAATAGAGAGCCAGCCTGCAGAAGCCTTCCGTGAAAACAAATGGCTGGTTTTGTTGTGAGAAATAGAATATATAGTTTCTCTGTTCTTTGAGCAGATTAAGAGAGCTAACTTCTGCTCACAAGCTGAGCATTCCAAATATGAGAAAAAATTTGCTTACTCCATGGAAGAATAGAAAAAGGAAAGAGCATTGAAAGTGAAATCGTAACGAGCGTTTCGATAGAAGGTCTCATATTGATGGCTCAATTGCCAGACTCGTTTTCATAAAACCTTTCGGGCATAAGCCCTTACTCCAGATAATCGTATAACTTTCAAAATGTATGCATAATACGAGTTCTTAAAGCGAGAGATTACGATAAAGTGCGTATGCAGCGTGGAAGTACATGCACCATTGGAAGCAGTAGTCAGGGGCCCAAGGAAACGAAATGTTGCGTTTTTGTGGTCAAAGGTGCGCTAGTTGCAGCGTACAAGCCATTCCTTTCTGAGCCCCGCCACGGTCTGTGCTCCGCCCCCAGCAGCAGCGCCCTTCGATTGCCAATGTGACGAGATATTCCACTTCCAGAGTGTATCCTATAACTTTTCATGGGATGCGTGATCAATCAAAGCATGATGCTTGCTGAAATGATAGAGGCTATCAGCATAACATGTGCAAACGACCTCCTAATTGGTTGCTAGCTCGTCCATTATCGGAGGTCAACGGGCAAAGAAAGGGGTCCCATTTTGCGCCTTCTTGACGGATTTCTTTGCTTTTTTCGCCACTGGGGCATTATTCAGCATCTCCACTTCCACTATGAACCCAGTCCAAACTTATCGTAATCCCTCGCTTTAAAAACAACAAGGCGCATGCCTACCAATGTCGTCCTTTTTGTGAAGGAGCGGGGGAGGACGAGACGGTTGAGAGTAGAAGAATGAAGGAAGGGAGTGCTACGTGGGCTTTTCAATGTGTTGAGGGAAGGGAATGATCTTCTTGTGGTCACGATCAGGGTCAACCCTACGTTGTTACGAGTAACAACGGGGGGTCGTACCCAGTTGAGCTTGGAGGGGGGGTCGTATTCCGCGTGAAAGTACATGTGAGTTTGTGGTGAAAGTGGAGTTTTCACGAGTAGTAGGCTAGGTGAGTTGGGAGCGCATGGGAGAAAAATTCGCCGTTTCAGCGCGCGTATATACCCCCCTAGAAAATGAAGCAGTGGGATTATAGGTAGAAGTGGGGTAAATTGGTGGAAATTTAGGGAATTTTGGTAAATTTTTACTGTTTCAGAGTGGGTATATACCCCCCGCTCGACGGCATTTTTGGAGGAAAAAGTGGGCGGAGTTTGGTGGGTTGAGTGGTACCAGAATTAAATACTATAGAGAGGAATATGGTGGTCGAGGGTCGAAAAGGGGGTCGTACCAAGTCCACCTTGGGGGAGGGGGGTCGTAAAAATTTTTGAAAAAGTAACAACGATAGGACTGACCCTGGTCACGATGCCTTTCCTCTCGCACCTACATAGCACGGCCTCATATTTCTACAATTCTCATCGCCATCTTCATTTCCTCCTTATTGTTGATCGGTGGTGCCCATTGCTTTATTTCCAGTGCTTCCCCTACCTTTCGCTCGACCATATTACGTACAATATTACCATGTACAGAAGTTAATAAAAATACAGGGTACCATGGCGTGCTTTGCTTGATTCATCTGCGACAATGAGAGCCATCCATTCCTTCTTCTTCACCGAACCTTTTTTGGCCGCTATAATGACTAAAGATATTGGGCAATTTCATTCATTTATTTCACGCATTTGATTGCTATTCAGAATCGTGGAAGCATTGCATGAATGCTCATCTGCTCTACGGAATAACGTGCGAGGCCTGAACAAGTGGATTGTTTTGACAACTGTCAATAGACTGGGGGGGGTTGAGATCATTCGGGATATGTGGTCATATCCCTGCTCTGCGGAAGCCTTGCCACTGCGCCACTCCTATCCAAGATCACATTAGTTTGATTATATTCTGAATGTACCTACAATGAAAAGTTTTATCCTTCAAAAGCATCAGGATTCAATCAAGAATAGTGGTAAATAATGAATGTGCTGCTCCAGCTCCCTGAATGGCGATTGAACAAAGCGTGCCCACCAATGGAGAGAATGATAAGCCGGAATTGAAAAAATATTAACACGTTGACGACATCGCGCGTTTTGGCATTTTTGGCCGCGTGGGACCAGAGCGGTTCTGCGAGCGCCGCCGCCTCACAACAAATCTGTGGATTTTGAGCTTTAAATACGCAATACTTCGATGCGACAAAATGTTTTCACTGATATTCGGTGTGTCAAACTTATTGGAAGGTACACATGTGAAAGTGCGGTCGAATGATGTGTTACAGCATTGAAAAGGCAAGTTTCACTTACTTTTGCTTTAGTGATTTCAAAATTATTTTGGACGTGGTTGTTTCGGTAAAAACACATATCTTGCCACACGAGTAGCTTTGTACTCACTTCTAATATTCTTTTTTATCTACATGTTCGTGTTAATGAAGAGAAAATGAGGAATGAACTGAACGGATATTTTCGTCCGGTCCGAAAAACCTCTGCCAAACTAAAGAATATTTGGTCATTCTATAAGCCGCGTGGTTCTTGGTTATGTTGTGGTATGGCCTAAAAATGAACACAAAAAACCTGGGAAGAAATGGCGCGTTCAAGAAAAAACTGAATGTAAAGGGTGTGGCAACTATAGTTGCCACAATGTCCATTGCGGCGTGCAAAACGCGGCAAACCTAGTTGCCGCGCTGTCGTCAAGGTGTTAAAAAGAAGGATAAACATGGGCAGAAGAGGTGTAGTGGCAAGTGGAGGCCCTTCACACGCCGAGGGGTGAAATTACGGATGGCATCTCGCCCAGACCGACTAAGCCTTCCATTTTTTCGAAGTCGGCCAACCGGCTTATCTGGGAAGATAAACACCAAGTTGTGCATTGGTTGGCCCACGGTCACTGTGTAGGCCATGTCGCATTCAAATGTCACAACAATTCCGAATGGAAGCAGACTGCGTGGCACATCCCAAACGAGGTGATCAATGCCGAAAACATTTATCATTTATTCCTTCAACGACGGAAAGAGGTGAATATGACGCTGGTGTATACAGAAGACAAATAACTCTGGTGCATTTATAGGAGTTGACTTCTTTTGATGTGCCGCAATAGAACGTGATCAGCGAATAATCGGAACGAATTTTTTCTCACGATTAGATTCAAGAGGCGGGAATTATGGTCAGGAAAAATCAGGCGTTGCTTAGTTGATGTTTAATGAGATTAAAGATGAAGTAGTAGCGGGAAAATATCACTTTCATTAGCTGCACGAGATCAGGGATGGAGAGAGAGAACGCGGAGGAAAAAGCACTTCACGTCGTTGATCCAAAAAGGGAATTGCAGCCGTCGGCTCTTACAAACAGCGTGGCGAATCGCAAAGCTCTCTGTTTGCACATTGGACGCTCACGTAGAACGGTTAGAGAGGGACCACGCTGAAAATCAACACGTCGAAAAAATGTCGCAAAGAAAGGCGATGGCGATCGGCTTTCCGTCATTCCACTCGGTGAAGTCATACAGTTGGGGAGAATTGGAATTGGAGAATCGGATTCATCCTGAAGTGAAAGGAAACTGTTCTCATAAGAGGTCCTACATTTGAATATTTGGTGCGGGACAGTTCACTAATGGGACTAACCATGGGTAACGGTCGATAATGGAGAATGAAGTGACAACCTTCAGATCACGATTGGAGGTGATAACCTCATTCTCCATTATCGACCGTTCAGTACCCATATCTCAGTACCAAGTTCTTCGTGCAATGCAGTTAACCATCAGTTTCAAACGAGTCTGAGCACTGAAGCACGACTTAGTCTCGCTTCAGTCTTCGGGAAAGCTGGGACCGTAGACCAGCGATTTTGATCACAATTGGGGAGGTGCATCGGAAAGAAGCTGGATCAGATATGGAATGGACTGAGTACAAGGAAGGAATGCGTAACAAATGTCGGAATTAGAAACGTTTTGCATGCGTTTATCACATTATGCATGAATTATAGCAATCTGAACGACATGTCAAAAGAACGAGCATAAAAGGAGGAAAGACTGAAGAAAAGAGCAGAGGAGGGTTGAGGGTCAGAAGAATGAGACGGTGGAGTAGGAGATGCCAATTAATAGGGATCAAAAGCCGTCGGTAAGGAACCGGTCTACCAAAGTTATGTGAGCTAACGCTTAGTTTGAGACAGGTGAATTGCTCGGAGGAACTATTTTCTTTCTGTGAACATATATTATGCTACTAAAAAGAGTCTTCTAACCAAAGCTTGGATGTTGCCCCCTCTTCCTAACTTACTTTTGTTTATGGTTCTTTATTTTTTCATTTATTTATATGTTATTCTCACTGCAACCACTGAAATATTTACCTGAAAATGGATTATTTTATTTTGGTGCATTATTTGCTACTTAATAAAATATACTGGAAACACAAAGAAATCGACCGCCAGTTCAGGCTGAGATCGGACCTGTACACTGCACGCGAAAAGGAAAACTCAGCGTTTGAGAACAAAAATCACTCAAGGACTCGGATATCATAAGGGCGCTGAGCTAGAGTTAAAATATGTACGTTGCCTGGGCCGTGGGTCACACCCGGAATTTATGCTCTACGAGCTAGTGATTCGCTCATTACAGGCACGAGGTCCGGATTGAGCCGGTCTGGGTTTTAGCGTTTTGCCGACTCGGCATCTACCCAATCCCTCTCCGGGTTGCGCCGCACTGCTAAGAAATGCGTCGAAAAGCAGCGTCTAATAAAACAAAATAATAAATAATAACCAATATCCATAATCAAAAATAAAAAATAAAACCAATATCCATAATCAAACCATAATCAGAAAAAAAACGAATACTGTGAAAACTGCTAGTAATTCAAAGATGGCAGGTAGGGATGAGGATAGCGGTACTGGAAATATGATGACAGAATAAGGGAAAAGTAAAAAATAATGATCGCATGAAAGTCAAAGCACTTGGCTCAAAATTTCGAGTAATCGGTGGCTCTTGAGCTCGGACTGAATGGCTTCAGTGTCTGATTGCGCTCAAATCTTATGAATTGCTCTCGCATTTTGCATCGAACACTGTGATGTAACCTAGTCATAGGCCAGAACCACCCATTCAGTGAGTTATAGCTTGTATGACAAGCCTCCTATACTTCTACCTCGCTTAGCTCGCTTTGATCCAAAACATCATCTTCCACTTAAATCACTCTCCTTAATTTTCGCCCAAAATTTCACAAGAGTGTGTAGTTGCTGTTCAGTCTTACCTCTGTGCATTTAAAGAGTCCAAGACAGAGAGGAATATTGAGAGAAAAATGTTGACAATTTTTGAGGGGGTTCAGAAGACTGTTAAAATGATTGTGTTGAATGTATAGGTAAATTCGCTCGAGAAGGCAAATGTGTTCCCCTGAATGGAGCATTCTTGAATAGACATCCTTCCACAAAATGAATATTATCAAAACTTTGTGACAGTTTGGCATTGACGATCCGGCATGCACTAATGCCATTTAAGAAAGTTCATTCTCGTGAAAATCCTTTGGTTTTTTTCCCTACTTTATTATATGTTTAACCTTAAAAAGACCTATTGTTAAAGTTAAAATAGTTCTGAGGGAAAAGAAGGGAGTGGTGATGGTGTAAAGCCGGCCGCTGGTGGCCACGGCTATTTTAGCTGGAGTTGCGAACAAACGAAAGAAAAAACGTACGTCGCCACTTCGTGACCGCGTATTTGTTGTCCTTTTGTGGACGGACACCGAGTGGACAACTATAGCGTACAAAAAAAGCGAACCATAAAATCAATAAAAGCTTTCCGCTAGCTATCGGCCCCAGCAAGCTCTGATGGAAACTTTTACTGGCAAGGCGTCGAATCGTAATAACTTCTACGGATGGTTGTACCAAGGTAACGAATTCTCGATGAGAAGTTAGCAGTCAGTCAATCAATGAAACAGCTCTCGGAAAGATTCGTTTGTCAAATCGTTCGCCAAACTTCCTCGCTAGCTACCAATTCCCTCTGTATAGATCACCAGATATTTAAATAAAAGGATAAAGCATTCGCCGTTGATCAATCCCTTTCTGGGATGCGGCACGCATCTACTTCCATTTGTATTAGGTTGTCTCATAAATAGTGTCGCTTTTTCTCAACCAAAAATTTTCTACTAATCCTTAAGCTTTTACACCATGTCATATACCATTCGAAAGAGAATTGTCTGCTCTACAAGATGTATGTTCCACTTCCACCTCTGTTCCAGGGTTTTCAAATTTTAGGCCTGCGAAATGGGAGGTCCAGCCGACAAAAATTGACCAAACCGACAACTAGCTCTAACTTTATTTTCCCTGGGGAGAAATCAATCAATGATGTACCCTCTACTTACTCATGACCTCTTCTAAACATTCCACCCTTAGGTTGCCGAAAAAGCTTTGCCGTGTTTCTTTTCGAATTGGCTGACCGATAAGCCATAGCAATTTTCAAATTAAAATTGTTCCTCGTAAACGTCATTGTTTCATATCGAGTGGTGTTCCTTTTGTGAGCACTTCTTCTGCTCTATCGCTCATTTGTTTTGTTTTATGTTTGTTGGGAATTAGTTCGAATTTTAGGTGTTTAGGTAAGGTGTTTTATCCACGAAAGTGACCGCATTCTTTGGAAAAAAATTACCCTGAGAAGATGAGAAAATCAACCAGGCGTACATTCCTAACTTAGTCATGACTTGTTCTTCAAATTCTACTGATTGTTCAATGTCTTGGCTGTAAAAAAATTTCGACCTATATCTCAGGGTGAAAATCGTGTCGAGTACGTGGTCGCAGAGGTACGACCCCCCGAAATCGAGATCCTGGCACGACCCCCTCTAACAGAGCAAATTAATTCAATTAAAATAAATCCTGCAAAACAAATCAAAAAAAAATTCTGCAAAATAATGCTAAGGACGCTTCATCTTGTCATCTATGCACGTCTTCCATCGCTGCATACTTTTGTGTACATACTGAAATATCGACTCGAGGAAAGAGGCATTAACTTTGTGTGACCTCAAGGCGAGGTTCGTTCAGAAACGCACAGAAATCCTGAAGACACGGGGTTGCGATTCAATCTTGATTCTTGCTTGAGTATATCAAAACAGCCGAGTGTATCAAAGGCCGATTCAACGGCAGCTGCGGCGCGATTGTCACTGGGTCAGATTTGCCGAAATTTCAAAAAAAAACGTCCGAATCTACACCCTCGATGAAAAGGTTGCATTCCTCCATTTCACAACCTTTGAAGCAGCTTGAGGTAGAGTTAGATAGAGCTGGATTTCGCGTTTCCAACAAGCATCGAAATTGCTCTGGAAGCCTTCCTTGCAGAAAGATAGGGTCTGTCAAATTTCGTCGAGTAAATGTCGAGGAGGCCCAAATTTTCACGCGAGTTTTTGCCACTTCAAGAGCAATATATCTCTTATATTGTAAGATCCTGAAAAAGGGAAGATAGTTTTGGAAAGCGGAAGGTTTGCGCTTCCTGATGGTCTGTTTAGTTTTCTTCTACAGCTTTTTGGTTGAAGAGATAATTGCGTCGAGGATCTATCGAGGTCGGATCCGGCCACCTGGAAATCCGCTCCCTCATTCACCATTGCAAGTGTGACTCGTTGGCAACACTCGGAATGTGTCTAGAACAATATCTTTGAACGCAAACAATAAGAATAAAAAAAAAAAAACGAAACAATAAGAATAGGAGCAATCGTCATCATCCGATTTGGTATTGGTATAAGCCATGCATCCCTCCTCCACTCACAGTTGCAGAATCGATTGAAAGGTGTTATATGATGGGGACCTTCGAACGAAACTGTATTGTAGTAGACATAGTGTGTTGTGCTATTCCTGTAACCTAAAAAACAACTTCATTTGCCCAGCGCTTTTTCTTCACGGTTGTCGTTTTTCCGACAGGGTCCCTAACAACAGCGTCATTCTCAGCGAGGTATTAAGGGAGAAGGAGCGAGTGATAGGCGGAGGAGGTGCCTTTGCAGCGCGTGCGCACATGTGGCAGTCTTCTTTGCGGGGATGCACTTTCATTCTTTGTACTGCCTTCAAATACGCCCTTCTCATGAAGGTGGAGGAATGGAGCGACTGAACCTGCAAAGAAAATTTAATATCATGTTTTTTTCGGATGTTTTCATTTTCTGCTGCGCTATACCCTATTACCTATCTGCACCATGATACCACTTCTGTTACTGACCCCCAAGAGTACGACCCCCCATGGACCAGCCCAACAGGTACGACCCCCCTGTCGAGGATTTCCTCGACCGATATTCACCTGCCACTCAGTGATGGTTCGCTTGACCGTCGAGTTCTGGTTGAAAAACCAGGTCTGGAAATGGAACGACGCGACTTGTACTGGAAACCTAATGTGTAATGTTCAGAAGAGGTCATGTATAAGTAGAGGGTACATCATTGATTGATTTCTCCGAAGGGAAGATAAAGTTAGAGATAGTTGTCGGTTTGGTCAATTTTTGTCGGCTGGACCTCCCATTTCACAGGCCTAAAATTTGAAAACCCTGGAACATAGGTGGAAGAGAACACGCTTCTTGTAGAGCAGACAATTCTCTTTCGAATGGTATATAACACGATGTAAAAGCATGGGATTTTAGATGAAAATTTTTTGGTTGAAAAAAAGCGACACTATTTATGAGACAACCTAATACATTCGTAGTGGCATTTGAATGCGATGTGGCCTATACAATGACTTGCGGGGGCCAGCCGATGTACAAGTCAGTGTTTTTATCCTCCCAGACAAGTCTGGTACCAATTAACCGACCCCGGAGGGATGGAAGGCTTGGTTGGCCCGGGCGACTCACGACCCAGGATTTGATCCCCGGACCGCTCGCGTGGTAAGCGCGCCACTTGTCACTACACCACTTCCGCCCTTCAGAATATGATAAGAAAGAAATATTTGATCGGAGCGGTTTCACATCACTCAATTATCCCAAAAGTTGAAGTGTCACTTGACATTGAGGGAAATTCATCTGAAAAAAAAAGAGCCAAGGAGGGTAGAGGGAGTAAAGTTGCAGTAGCATGCTATAGCCTTACGGCAAACCACAAATTGCTCACAACCTCCCCCAGAGTCCCCTTCCCCTAACCAGAGTAAAGTGATATTTTTATTCCTTCTATCTTCCTCACCCCACTCCTAAGGCTTGGTCCCGAACACAGTAATTGGCTCATTCCCCCTAGAAAGCCTCCCCCCCAAACACATGACGCCTTGATCGTATGACAGCAGTAAGGCTAGTTCGCTTCTCAATTGTCTGACTTGAAGTTTCCTATATCACACTATAATCGGCCCAGATCCATGTGAATTTCATCAGGCGTCCCTTACACGCTTGACGATTCAATCCACGCAAAAGCCCGCGCAGACTTGCCTCGCAACGATCGCCGCCTACTTGCCGGCGGCCAGCCCGGACGAGCCAAAAGTCCGTCGCCCAGGCCCAGGCGAGGGAGAAACCCCAGAAAGAGCACAAATTGCCACCCCCTTAGAATCCCTTTCCTTTTCTAAAACTCAGCCCCAAGCATAGTAATTGGCTCACTTACTTCCCTCTCCCGCATTGAACGTGAACGGCTCGCCCTTACCACATAGCTGCTCTGAACCTCTCTATATACAGCGCCCTGCTAGTTACATCCTTAATTTACTCTATTTTCTCACTGAAGTTTTGCTGAGACACTTTCCATCACAGCTGTCCTCAAAATCTCGATTGGGATGTAACCTCGCCTCAAATGACCAGAAATTGTGCAATTGCAGAAATTGACGCATTGGCACACGTGGCTAAATTCTCGATGAAAAGGTGACGTCACGTGTGCTCAAAGATGTTCTTGAATCGATGCCACGTTAATGCCACGTCAATTTCTGCAATTGCACAATTTCTGGTCATTTGAAGGCGAGGATAATTCGAATCGCAGAGCCTTGCGGATTTTATCCGCAATCTGCACGCGTTTTGACGTGTTGGATTCCACTGCGAAAGCCCGCGAAGCCGGATCGCCCGCGCACCTCGCCGCGCAATTTGCCGCGCGCCGGCCCGATGTGCCACGAGGTCGCCCATCGGATACCTGAAAGGGACTTTCTTCGAGGGAGTACATGGCGATCTAGCAGCCATTTTCGCTTTACAGTCAGGTAACGAAGTAGCGATCGCAGGTCACCGTCTCCGTGAAAGCGCCTCAGTATGAGGATTATGTTTGATAGGATATTGAGTGTCCCCCCCCCCCATATTTTTATCTTTATGCATAGAGTGAAACACTTGCTCTTCACCGTACTCGCACTAAGATGTGTGGCCGTGAGTTCCTGTGCTAAGCAATTTGTTCTCAAAGCGTTTTCCAAACTGTTGTAACTGAAAAGGCTAGCTTTGGATTGTAAACAAACACCGATTACCTTCTAGGTACCACCGAGGGCGCCATCAATTCCTTTATAGTTTATCATGAAGAAATAACGTGCCATAAAGCTCAGACTCATTAGCTATTGTCACGTGAGTTTTAATTCCTTTCGATTGTACTGGAGCCTATGCACAACAAACCGCTTTTGTGGCATTTGCACTGAGAATTATGTTTGTCGGGGTTTCACAGGTCTCTATTCTCTACGGCCTCTCGGCGTAATAACTTCCATCACGACCATGAAGTCACTACTAACTCGATCCTAGCGCTGGAATACGGGACGTACGATTTCATTGTCGCACGGAAAAGGCCATATATGCGCGACCTCGGACAGCGGTGAAGTTACTGCAGATTGTTTCGTTTGTGGGGAACCATGAAGCAAGTTCCGGGTCAAAGTTTGTAGATGCTAGGTGAGAGCGCTTTTGTTCGAGCAATCGTCTAGTCAGAGAATGTGCTACGGTCAAAGAGTCGTCTACGGGAGAGTGGTCGTATTTGCGTTGTTTGAAGGGCGACTGTAGGAGCAGTTTCAGCACCACAGTTTCTGCTACATGCGCAGTTATCACGGACCTAACAAGAGTAGGCTCCCAGGTCGTCATGGCCATTCAACCCAAGGAAATGTATACACCTATATGGGCCTTCGAACGCTGATCTCGAACCCCCAATCTGCTAAATGATTCTTTGAACTGAGATATGAACCAAGAAAAACCGCGCAGCGGTAATGGTCGGCACTCTCACAGTCAAAATGTCGTAGGATCCGACCGTCATGCCTGTTAACTTCTACCTTTTTAGAAAACGGCCGAAGGCTTTGGTAGCTCAATATCTGAATCTTGACGAGCAAAACAGTATTACGACATGGACCGAGTCCTACGTCATTCTGTCGACCACACGTTGCTGTGTTCTGCTTCATTACTCCGTTAAGGGAATCGTTTGGCAGATTCGGAAAGTATGTAGATTTGAGATCAGCGTCGGAGGCACACATCTAGGCGTATACCAATCTCTTACTTGAATAACCAATGCGCCCCAGGAAGCACGATCAACGCCTATGTTGGCTACAAAACCAGCAACGGGGGGGGGGGGTCGTTTTGATAGTTTGTAGAGGGGCGAATTGATGATCGTGGCGCGCGCGCTGGAGAAAATTTGGCCGTTCACGCGCGCGTATATCGCAGCGCCCTTTGAGTAAGGATTTTGCGAAGGAAGGGGGTCGTATGAAAACGTTTCATGAGGAGGGGGGGTTCGTAAGAAACTTTTTTGAAAAGTTAGCAAAGAATAGTATTCGACCCTGCGTGGGAGAATGAAGAAATCGATCCTTGTAGCTTTCTCAATAAGACCACTAGTCTGAGAATGCAGAAAATTCTGCCACGATGAGAACAGAAAACAAATTGCGATTGTTATAGCGGACCATTTGCAGGACGGAATGGACTGTTAACTGCGTCAAATCTCTCCACACGAATGTTGGTTCTTGAAGTGCCTTCACTGGGAACTCTTTTGGCCTTCTCCTTTATTGGCAGCAACATTTTGCCTTTCTGCTGCATCCTATTTTATCGATCGTATTGTTTCTCTTCTATGAATTCGAACGCTAACCCGATCCTTTCAGAGCGTCGCCTGACACGTAGCCGCCCCAGTGCACCTCTTTCCGTTGGTACATTGTTTCCGCCCGACTTACCCTCGACCGTCCATGAGAGTGTGGTTTCCATAAGGTTGGGAGCGGTTGAATTGTACTGTGCTTGTGTTGGAGGATATGAACACAATTTCCGCGTCGACAAATCACTCCAAGCTACTGCATTAAACAAAATTCCAGTGGAGTGCCACCAAGACTCCGAATCGAAGTGGAATGTGTGGCGAATCTTGAAATAGTATTGATTAGCATTGAAGGCTTCATATTTTCATTTTTGTACAGAATTTCACTTGATTTACTATTAACTAACACTCGAAATTATTTACCTTTGGACTCACCCCCCCACTCTTACAAGGAAGGTCTTTCAGGGTGTGCCAAGCTTTTTCAAAACGGTCTTTTGCATGATATAGAGGCACATGCGG
Source organism: Ostertagia ostertagi (assembly GCA_036418205.1). Lineage (NCBI taxonomy): Eukaryota > Metazoa > Nematoda > Chromadorea > Rhabditida > Trichostrongylidae > Ostertagia > Ostertagia ostertagi. The sequence continues at coordinate 23,161 of MU870978.1, forward strand.
GAACCACAGAACCATGGTTAATTTTTCCTGAACGGCCCTCTGAATACCAGAAAAGGGGGTCCCTAGTCACACCAGTTTTTTCACAAAGTCTATTTGTACAGGGTACTTACTTGGATTACTTGGCGACCCGTTATCAGCGATTGTTCTTGCGCGGGTCCCAACTTCTTTTCCACGATGTTCTATCTTGAGCCAATGTCGTCCAATGGACTAATACCTTAATTGAATTAGAATCGCAAATATTGTTTCTGTGAGCAAGAGAGTCTTGCCATCGCAGAGGGGGCCGACCGCGAGGTCGTTTCCTGTCGCGAGGTTCCCAGCGCACAGTTGTAGTGCTCCAACGTCCGTCGTCTCGCCTAATAAGATGTCCAGCAAAAGTGTGTTTTGCCTTGTCGATATGCGAAATGATATCGCGAACTTTGGACATCGAACGTATGTCTTCGTTGTGTAATCTGGCGATCCGTTGTTGATGTAGGGTTACACCAACCATTCGACGCTCAAGTGAAGCTTGTATCCTTCTTAACTGTAAGGGTTACTGACGTTCCTAATCATGAATTTGGTACTAATTATTCATGCTAACTCCATTTTGCGCGAATTTGGAAACAACACGAAATGCAAAAACTTGTCACCACGAGGAATCGAACTAGGGACCCCTTTTCTGGTATTCAGAGAGCCGTTCAGGAAAAATGAACCATGGTTCTGTGGTCCCCATATGTGCCCCAATGTCATGCAAGAAACATTTTGAAAAAGCTTGGCACACCTGAACGACCTCCCTTGTTAGGACTTTGAATACACTCATTAACCTGTTTCGAACGTTTTATGCATTCCAGTGGATTAAGTGAGCGTTGCTTATATATCGGAAACATAATATCAGGACCAATATTTCACCAGTGGAACCAGTGGATATTTCACCATTTCACTATTAGGTCTCGTGTCTGTTCGAAAAGCAGGCAAAGCAGCAGATTACTATCTGAGGACCTACTCGCAGACCTACAAGGTGACCGCGAGCCCTTGATTCGTTTGGTACGGTATTCGCGACAATCTGTGAAATGGTCCCTCTAACTAACGGATATGAATTCATCGCCACGAAATCTGGTTCGACGGTAAACGCGGTGATGCACGGCATTTTATCGCCTTTTTATGGAAAGCTATAAAACACCGTCAGCTACTATCTTTCATCTAACGAGCACTTGACTACGGAAGATATATTTCAACATGAAAAGGATTGAAGCGGCCGCTTTGCCTACCAGTTTAGTAAAGAAAAATATAATACCTCCACCAGAGACAACTTCGATGAGTAGGACAAAAAGCTAAATTGTTTATGGCGATTTGTAGTGGAACCGTTGGAATGTCACTTGAACAAACCTGCGCGAACCTACAATTGTCTCCCGCAAATGTGATGCCACAGAGGCGAGTTGTACCTTGATTTAACAACGACGGCGTTTTCTTGCGACCCCTGACAGTTTCACTGTGATTGGAGAGGAATTCCACTTCCCCTCGATATCAAGCAGGATTCGAACTTATCAGTTATCAGTGAGTTCGATGGTGCTGTGAATTTTCATTTGCGCTCACTTTACAGTGTTTGTTTTCGTGTCTGTGGTGTACCGATCTGCCAGCATGCTTGTCAGAATATCGGCCTGTTTGTTTGTCCGAAATGCTTCAAAGGGTACGACAAGTGAAATATTCGAGACACCAGCGTCTGGCAGAACTGGGAATCCATTTGGTCGTGCGGAATCTTCTAAAAGTATAGAATTCATATCTGAGTTGGAGCTGTAGGATAAATCCTTGTTCTGGATGCCCCCGGCTGAAAACGCACAGGAGTACTGACTGAGTGCGATGCCTGAGATGCTGATCTAATTCACACATTGACGACAGCATGAGCATCAGGTTTCCCATGATGCGAGCATCGTTTGTTCATTCTGAGGCATGCAAACTGTCTGTATGCATAATCTTAAGCAGAAAGCAATGGAGCGATTATCAGTTAAGGAAGTGCTGAAGGAGTAATGAGGAATCTGAAAAAGCATACAAAAAAGATGCCCAGCCCACATGCGCAACGGGTTATGGTCGATGTGTTAGAGACGTATGGGTGGAAGGTCGCTGGAAGGCCTCCACACGGGCGAGGAAAGAACATGCTTTTCTACCAAAAAAAATACTCTAAATTAGTTCTGAAAGAGTACCGTCCATTCGAACACTGTAAGGGTTGCATTGGCTCATTGAGTGGGGCGTGCCCGCCCAGCGACTCGCGCCACGATCACCTCTGATCGGTAGACTAAGAACGATAACCCTTGAAAAATACTCATTCTTGAAA
>MU870979.1:6498-25659 GCA_036418205.1 Ostertagia ostertagi
ATCTAGCTGAATTCGCTGTGGGGATTCCTAAGTAACACTTGTTCGAAAACAATAAACTCGAAAAATCTCTCTTTGCAAAGTTTTTGCTTCACGACTGTCTTGTCCTACTAAAATGTTCAGAGTGATGTACTCAACTGATTTTTTGTCCATGGCAGAACTTGGGTCAAAGATTGTTCAAGTGAAATTTTACATCAATTTTTCAGTTGGGCGGAGCCGAAAGCCGCAAGGAGGAGAACAAGATTTTGCATGCGATATTCCTCCTGTTGGTAACTATACCCTTACATTCTCCTTCTTTTCCATCCGAGGCAATGATTAACTTATTAACGTGTTTGACCGTTGCCTATTAGAGCTACTTTGTTACGCTGCACTTTCGCTAGACGGAGCGTGCCAGAGCCCCTTGGCAGTTCACTGGATTGGCATGCCGTGATGTGACTGGTTCACTAATTTTAAGAGCTGAACGGTATTTGGTTTTATTTGGAAGACATTGCCCTCTATCGCACCATGCCCAAAAAGGAAGAGGAAGGTGAAGAGTTTCGGAAAAAATGGGTTTGACCGCGCGCACTCGCAATTACCATAATTTTGGCCCGCCCAGTACATCCATTGTGATTTTTTGCCTCTATGGGTGCAACGTTCTTCTGTAAAGCCAAATCCTTTAAAATGATTGCATTACAATGACACAATTCAGGCAGAACTCGAATTTACGATTCTTCACTCTCTAGATGGATCATTAGAGGACAATCAAAGATGTGGCACTCCTGGGCATGAGGAAACGTCCGACAAGGGTGCTAGGGCTTTGCAAAGACCGCCTCAACTGCTTCAATTTCCGCTTTCGCAGCAGGCTGTTGTGTGACACCCTCTCATCTGTTGCGCTCTCCCAATACTCTCCTCACCGCGTTCAGCCTTCCATTGTCCAAGCGCAGTCGCATTACCAAGATAAGCAAGTCCTTGAAGGCAAAGTTCAGGGCTCAGACCCACCTAAGAAGCCCTTACCATGGCTAGAAGTGCTGGGTACGCAAGTGCAAAGGTAGCGCCACCTTTCTACATCGAAACGCGTCACTAGGACCCTAGGCGCCATGGACTTCTAACAGACTCCACCAAACTTAACATGGTCCGCCCACCGTTCGATATCTTGTCTGCGTCGCCACGTTGATCTGCTATGCTCTCTCTTCTCGGACTTCTCTACCACTCTCCGCGCTCACATTATCTCTCATCTCCCTGCCTGTCTTTTGAACTTCTCCACAGCATGGAGCAAAATGCTCGTATTTCCTGTGTATTTCAGGATTTTCTTTCCTTTTTTCTCCACTGGCGGTCCACCTCCCACCCTACTTTCACATTTGAGTGGAATCACCCCATCAATTTAATCCTGATTCTTGCCTTTAACCAGGAAATATTCGACGAATCTCTTTCCTTTTCTCCTTACAGTCGGCGCACTGTGCACAATTCCGTGTGCAAACTGCACTAGTTTGATCCTGGGCGTGCTTTCAAATGCACATAAGAGGCACCGTTTCTGATCAGTGCTCTGATTCAGAGTAACATATTTTTGTCACAATTCCCACCATGTAAAGAGGATGTGCGGAAGACTCCGCTGGCAGCAAAACAAATTGCAGAGCTGCAGCTTTCCATGTTGTGCATGCGGTGAGGATAGCAGGTGACTTGTTGTGATGACGGTGCTTTTTGTCATCAAACCTGCAACGTCCTGCCATGCCCGCAATTTCTCAAATGGAATGGACATTTATGCAAAATATGGACAGCTAATCGGAAACATACATTCAGGACATCTATGAAGAGTTTGATTGCCTCCCTGCTGCACTTGACGTCCAATATTATTCAAAAGATTTCACATTATCGATTGGCAAAGTGGATTTCTGCGGTTCTGCTAATCCTTCTCGAATTGGGAAACGTTTCCTAGCACTAATTCGAGTGAGGTGTTTCTTAGAATTTTGCACCTCTACAGGAAACGAAATCACTTAGTTGAGCATCAGAAGCTTAAGTGCGTGCCAAGTACTAACCAAACCAGGAAGTGCAGTCATCCTCTTCCGTCACCGTTCTCCATTACGGACGCTCGACTTGGCAACCCTCTTCCGAGTAAAAAACGCGATTCTGGAAAAGTCGTAATGTGAAATTTTTCACCAGATATCTGCCTTGGTCAAAAGAATCAGACGAACTAGATGCCTTCCAGGTGATCATCCGCTTTGCTCACTATGCCATCTTCTTCGGGATAAAGATTACAAAACGATTTGTGTCATACTGGTAAGCGTTGTGGAGGAAAGGAGAGAGCCTCCGGTCGAACCTCTAGAGCGATCGCCGAAAAACTAAAACAATTTGAGTAGGTCAGCCATCTTTTTAGAATGAGCCACACATTCTGATTCGCTTCCGGAATTCTGTGTGAGTATTCGAGCATATTTGGTCTAAGCAAAGAGACCGCCTACTGAAGATCTCAGCGTTTTGTTATTACAGACAAATCTGATTGTTAATTGTGTTGTTTCTTCTGTGCCATACAGGTTGTTATGGTGGAACACGTTTATTGGTCAACGTTTCGACAATTCGTCGTCTTCAGGACCTGAAACTGGTTCGAAGTCCTAGCTCTGTAGCTCACCCGGTAAAGCGCCTAATCTTACTGAGTTCCCGGAAAAGCGAAACAGTACCAAAATAAACGATCCCAGCGAGCGAACTAACCTGTGGCGAGTCCACCAGTATTTGCAGCCTCCTCTTCTTGTTAGTGAGCGAATAAAATGAGACACCATGGACAGTAAGCGTCCTACGTGTCGTATGTGGTGATCTCACAGTCCACATAAAGGAATGAAAGGCAAGAATTCATTGGTAATGGCCATGCATTCATTACGGTTGTTCAGTCTTGGATTTTTCACGCGGATATAAAACGCCTCTAACATTTTTCTAGCACCGATGTCGTTTTCGTAGGCTAGAATTTTGCATTTGATTTCAAAATCGTTACCCTGATGTCCCTCTACTCGGTGCTTGCCAAGTGGAGTAAGCAGATTTCCGCGCCTTTTTCCTGCCATATGTTCTTTAATGCGCACGCCTAGCATCCTGCCCGTCTCTCCAATATAAAGTTCGTCACAGGTTGAACATTGAAGTTGGTATACTATCCCTCGTTGCGCACAGTCTCCTTGCCTTCCATATGGGCAAACAACGCAGTGATTCGTGGTGCACGCGCGGTCATAGAGTCTGTTGCGGATTAGCTGACGCTTAAGATTGTCTCCTGGTATATTAATCAAAACGACTTCATCAGCTAGATCCGCCCGTGCAATGCACTGCCGTATAGCCATGCTAATTCTATCCGATATGAAAGGCAACTGGAGGTGCGCCATCTCTTCGCGACTCCTCGCGGAACGCCCTCGTGACTCCTCGCGACTTCTCGCGGAACGCCCTCGTGAAGCTTCGCGACTTTCTCGCGGCATTTCTCTGAGAGCCTGATTCTTCGTTCCTCGTTCCATAACCATTCGCTCTTGCAATCTCGGAAGCTAGCCTTCGTGACTCATCTCGCTCCACGTCGCCTGTACACACTCCAACTGCTGTTCTGTGCATGTTTCGAACGAACCGCACATTTTACAGCTCTGGGGTGTGCAGACTTCGCATGGAGTAGGATGTTCTTTGAGCTGCTTTTCCTGTACCACTTCACACTATACGTACAGTTCGAGATTTTTATCTGTGTGTTCAAGTAAGGTAGCCAACCATTGTGTGGAGCTTCTCTTGTGAACTTTATGTACTGTGATTGTTGATTGAGTATGCTGAATAATTCATCCATTTCAAATTGTGTTGAAGTAATTACGCAGCAGTCATCAATATATCGGCAGTACATAATGGGCATGCGTGCTATCACCGGTCGTTCTATTCTCCCCATAAAGCAGATAGCTAGGACCGGTGCTAGACGTTGCCCCATTGCAAGCCCCCGCTTTTGTGAGAAGTACTGTCCGCACCACTTGAAAATGTTACAGTTCAGGCATTCCTTAATCAGAGTCATAATGTGCACTTTGCTCAATCCAAACGTTACGATTTCTGCACCATGCTCATCTAACATTTCAGAGAGCGCTTGCAAAGCTTCATTATTGTTCACGTTTGTATAAAGCGCAGTTACATCAAATGACTCTACCACACAGTTTTCTTGAAATCTACAAGAACGTAGGCGATCAAGAAAATCTCTGGTGTTTGGTAAGTGTGAGGGTACATATCGGATGAGTTGACCAACAATTTTTGTAAGAAACCATGAAATGCGGTCTGTTGGTCCACCCACACAGCTGATTATAGGTCTTATTTTGTAATTGCTAGCATCAACCGAGTGCTCGTCTCCATCTGACAGCTTGTGTGTTTTGATCAGGCTATAAAACACGGGGCACGAAGGAGTATCCAACTTCAATCTTTTGATTAATCCTTCGGCTAATCCTGCTGATTTTCCAATTGATATCCATGATGCGTTCAACCTGTGTTATATTTTGTTGTTTATTTTGTTTGACATTGTTCATGTCGTATATGTTGTGAACACTGCCTCCACTTGAATCCTTTATTCATATGAAGGATGAACAATAACTGAACCTTACTCTATGAGTGGGGTTTATATACCCCATTCATGGTGATATGAGATCACAGTGAGCGGCCAAAACACTCCCGCCCGAAAAAAAATGTTTCTTGATAATTTGACTTCTATATCTTCAGTAGTAGTTGGCTGATATACAAGACGTTCTTGGATCTTCTTTGTAGTGATGATTGTGGTTATACGACGTTTCTTTTGAGGCTTCTTGTTATCATAGGATGCGTTCGTTGGGCTGTCTTCTTAGAAACTTGTTGCTTCTTGTTCTGTTCCGTTTTGGGATCTTGTTGCTTCATGTTCGACATAGTGTCTCTCAGCATTGTTCTTTCTTCTCCATCATTTTCTAGATCCATTTCGCAAGAGTCAGTTTTTCTGATTGTAATTCCCTACTTTCACCAAAAAGGGGGAGATGGCAAACGTGGGTAGTGTGTGTGAGAGAGCGCTAGAAGTGTGACTCCACATTTTCCGATCCCACTACGTACTTTTGCCCCATAGGCAGTGTACGAGATGAAGATTGTTGCAGGGATTCCACAAGAATTCGATTCTCCTACGTCAACAGCATAGCGCTGTTGAGGTTGTCACAATGAAACGCTGTGACATGACAGAATGTCGGCGACAAGATTTTCGTGGAATCACACACTTTGACAGGGTCTTGCAAAAAGTCTTTTGAGGAAAAGCCATGAGCGCGGTCTCATGGCACGGCGAGAAATCATTCTTCACTTGATTTTGAAGTGGGGGAGGAATTGCAGTCGCTTGAATCCGCTGGGCAATGCAGTGGCTCCTGTGCTTTTTCTCACTTTTACAGACCGGCTGCCTTCCAGTTCTGCCAAACCTGTGCCATGCTGGTTTCAATTTTCTCAGGATGGAGCGTTCACTTGAGTGGCTAGCACAAGTCATTGGATGCGTCCAAATCCAAATACCTCTTCTTTCTGAGCGCACGTTCAAAACGTGGAGCATTCGAAGCGCTTTCACGTCCACGTCGCACACTTCCTTCACTACTGCTTTTGTAAGGCTTGAAGAGTTGGAAAACAAAGGTCATTCAAATAAGGGCATATAGTGAGTAAAGGAGGAACAAATTACAAATTTCTTGAAGACGGAGCTCGCGATGAGAAACCAGCCCACTAGAAATCAAGTTAGAGGTGGCTATGGAGTGGTTGCAGAAATGAGGAAACTACTATGAGAAACGGCCGAAAACCCTAGGTGGGGCTCCTAAGGCTACTTCATACTTTGGGACATAGCGCAGAGGCTGCGAAAGAACTCGAGTCGCTTTTTGAACCGCTGATACGCGCCTTAAGACGTGTTATATCGGTGCTCGTCCTATTCAGCGACTAAACGCTTCTATCTGCTATATGGGGCTTAGAGTCAGACAGCGAGGGTGATGCCAGTTGTGGGGGGCACTGGCGCGCCGTGGCGCGTACGCCACTGCTAGGTCGGCTACGGCGCATCGTGCCTCACCCTAGGGAGGTTCTGCCTTTTCATCTATGTGAAGCTTCCCCTTCTCTGCACCTCGCGACCTTCTGCGGCAATCCTCCTCGTAATAACTAGCAATGTCAAGTATTTACCTCCTAAGCAGGGTCAACCGTCCGTTCGAACTGTTCGAACGAAGGGGTCGCATTTTGGTCGGAAGGGGGTCGCAATTTCGAGGACTGCCAGCCACAGGCGCGTGCGTGGCGTATCCGAGGGCAAGAATTGTTGTGCAGACCGCATTAGATTCGATTAATTATGCACAGAGAGACAGTTTTAGGCAAATTACGTGTTTTCCTTGAGGAATAAAGAACAGTTGAATGCATCCCTATGAAAGGTTTGACTTCTCGGGGCTGAAATTAAAGTTCTTCGGGACCTAATTTTCTGAGGACGATTCTTCCAGACAACGGTAAAACACATAAGAAAGCAGAAATCTCGTAGTCTTCAAAAATGTCTTCGCCCCTCCCCAACAAGTTCTTTGAAGGAAGTTATTATTGCTGAAAGCTCAAACAAAAACCCAAAAACTCGCATGTGCTGCTCAAAAACCTATGGGAACAAAATGTTCGAACGTGTGATTTTCTCGGAAAATGGATTTTGAAAAACGGTTTGGTGCTTGTTAGAAAGAGCAAATCCTGTCTTTCACCCCATGAAAAAAGTGCATCACAGAAATGAAAATGAAGTGAGTTATGCCGCTGAAAGCCCAAAAACTCGCTTTTGCACGAAAAATGTTCGAACGGGGCATTTTTTGAAAAAGAGGGACAATCGTCAAACTTTTTATACTATTTTGTTAGAGAAATATTTGATGTTTAATAATGAAAGAGAAATGAGAGAATATTTAATGTTTTTAAAACAGGCTCGCAAGCTGGACCCCTCAAAGAGCTAGGGGTCGCAAAAATCCCGAAAATGTTCGAACGTGACGATTGACCCTGCTCCTAATGGGCTATTTCTATGGCAATCTGTGGAGCCTTCTCTTTGATACCATCAAGTGTCAGCTATTCTATTCCACGCGCTATAGCCGTTCAGTTTATGTAGTGGTGCTCAGTTAGTTCAAGCAGCAAGTCGGCAAATGCCTGGTAAAAAAATCTTTGTTTATGCATTCTGCTTGAGCATAACTCTTCGAGATGGGTTCTTCCGCAAGCAATGCCATTTGAAGCCATGTAAAGAGGGGCAGAAAAAAGTCATTGGCCCATTACTCCCTCGACCAAACTTTTCGTCGTATGTGCTTTTCTTCTTTCCTCTTTGTGTTGTCGTTGGAAGTTCGAAATATCCGAATAAAATAAAGATAAGTCCTTCATAGGCCCCTTCTCCATGACAAACCAGACCCGTACTTGCTGGGCCCTGCAAAACGTCTCCACCGACAAACTCAGAGCGCGTACCGTTGTTGTTCGGGCCTTAAAGGCAAGAATCAGGCCCTAGTGATGCGTTTCGATGTAAAAAGGTGGCGCTACCTTTGCACTTGCGTACCCAGCGCTTCTAGCCATGGTGAGGGCTTCTTGGTGGGTCTGAGCCCAAACTTTGCCTTTAAACTGAACCTGCAACACATTTTCTTCAATCGGTAGATGATGAGTAGCCAATAGCTCTAACCACCCAGGCTTGTAAAAAACATCGTAATTGTGCACAATTCCTTCCCTCATTGCTTACCCAAGCTCAAAATGTCGACTGGCACAGATTATTTCTTCATCTACTCATGTGTGCTCATAGTCATAATAAATAGTATGTAGAGTTTGAAAGCGCAGTTAACGGAAAATACAGCATTTTATAATCAAGGTGGAGGTGGTCTAATGAAGTGGATAAAGAAAACCGAGGAAATATCGTGGAACCGGAGAAATGGGACCCCCTTGCCCACTAATTTTCGCCTTGGGCATGTCTCGTCGGTGGTGACCTCAAACGCAATGCTTGACGTCAGCATCAATGGTAGCGCTCCCACTGCTAGACGGTTAGGGATAGCGGAGCGGGAACGGCCATGCGAATTGCTTGCCAGTCCGTACCCTTAAGGGGTTCGATTGATGAAGGGATGAAGAAAAACCAAGAAAAATATCGAAGAACTCGAGAAATGGGACTCCTGTTCTTTTCCTACCAGATAGATTCCCCGTTCTTCGACCTTCGATTTCATCGCGGAGTTCTCCTTTACATACCAAATACTTCCAAATCTTACAAACTAAGTGAGATATTTTCGTTGATGAGCAGGTCCCTGGAGGACATAACGGTATTAGAAGTGTTAAAACGATGCTCCACTAGAGTTCAACCTCGGAATTGTATTACACGGTCAGTTGAGCTCCAGTGTCAGCTGCTAAAGCTTGAGCTTCTACTCCGATAAACATTCCTGATTTACATGGCGAGTCGGTGTAATGTGTCGCTAAAGATGTTAGCTATTGTTTGCTCTCCTGTCTAGTAAAATCGAAACTTTAGCTTCGAGTAAACAATGTTCCATTACAAACTCAAGTATCCAATGACATTGTTCAATACTCACAGTTGTGATCGAGCTTTTCTCCAGTGTAATGGGAGGTCTACTTTGAAGCTTTCGACTTTTCCTTTATTTTTCCCTCTCTCATATTGATAACGAGTTTGACAGAATAGCCGCTTCACATCGTTAGGTCCCCTATTCTATGTTTTATTCACGTCTCGCTTTATGTGACCGTAGCTGTTCGGTTTGGAACTTATGGAGAGGTGATTAGTTCACATTTGTAGGAAGAGCTTGTTTGGTGAATGACAAGCGCGTTCGTGGCGCGCTGACCCTTGCGCCACGAACGCGCTAGTCCTATTGACTGGACCTAAAATCATTAGAAAGGTATGAAGGGGTTGAACATGGCCCGCAAAAAAAAATCGCAAGTTACCACCTCACGACCTCCGGGGCGCTGACATACTGGTATTAGCAAGAATTGACCGCATCTTTTGTGATTTCGCAGTTACTTTAACAGCTCGCTGTCCCCAGAGCCTCAAACACAATCACTACGATTCCTACACCAAATTTTATATACCAATTCTGAATACGGCAGTTGAACCAGCGGCAACCTAGTACATGTGCCATATTTCCCTTTCACCCTCCCCCCGCTATCCCGAAATCCTCGATGGAAGCTAGCAAGGCCAGTCGTGTACGAGGAAGTCATTCGAAGAAACATTGCTGCTTTTACAGCGCATATGTCAAGTGGGACAAGCTATGATTTGGGGCAGAAGTCGGAAAGTACTCATTTCCACACGGGTATAATTTTCTCCAGCAATGACTTTTGGCAGCAAGAACAGATTCGAGAGTATGTACACTTTACCTTCCGAATAGTATTGAGCAATGGAATCATATATTGAATTATTCGAAAACTAGCGGGAAACTTTTCTAACACGCGAGCCTCTATACTTTTAGGAGCCATATCTCTTTTTCAAAGAAACTTCTTTCAAAATAATACAGTACCCTGAAAGCTATAGTACATTTGCTCTTCCTGAATCTGATTGAGTTTGTTTGACGAAATAACCTTACAAAAATAGCCGCCGTCAGGAATGGGACTTATCGTAACGCTGGACCGCCATTTGGGGTTGTCAGAACTTCAACGACCTTCACTACCTTCAGAGGACTGTCTAGACAAAGAAAAAACAGATTTGATATTCAGAAGACGTCCGAATTCTGGAAAAGGTGAAAATTTGATTGTCTGCTCTTCAGTGGGAAGTATGTGTCAACACGTGAAGGCAGTCCGGTTGATTTCTGCCTTGAAAAATTTATTTGTCCACCTTCATAAAAAATTACGCTGCGGAAATATCTGAATGACCGTACCATTGTAACTATGTACTTAGGGAGGGGCAATCGCCACCGAGCGCTGCATGCCCGCGTATTCCACAACGAGATAGTCGAAGTAATAGTGCGAATCCGTAAAGCAGGGGAATATAGGCGCTTGGAGGGGGGGGGGGGGGGGGTGACAGGGGTGGGATGGGTAGGGATGGTGCGATGGACAACTGCAATTTCCCACATGGCTTGAGAGGTTTGAGATCTTGAGTGTTTATTGATTTTCGGACGGCGAAAAAATATATTTGGAATGTCGATGAACTTGAAATGTCGTATTTGGCCCAACATTTGTTTTTATTATAAAAACAACAGCAAAACCCTTCAGCCTTGAATATATTTCGTATCTCTATTCATAACGTTTCTTTTCTACGTTTGCTTCACAAAATTTCGTTGCCCTCCTCGAAGAACTCTCCCGGCTTCGACTTGAAGAAGTTGGGAACCCAAGTTTTGACGTCGACTGACCTTAATCTCAGTATCTCTGCTAAGGAAGGCTAGACTGACCTTAATAAATGGTGAATGGACGGTGCCAGATCTGGGCTAGAAGGCGCTGAAGACAGAAGGTCCCAGCTGACTCCTCCATTTTCTGCTGCGCCAGTTTGGCGACGTGCACACCCGCTTGCCGGCGACCTGGCAGCTTGCAAAATTCGATTTGACTGATTTTGCTCGTACTACTACTCCGTGAATGACTATCGCTCGTAGCTGCAGTGTCGCTAAAACCTTTTACGGATTTCACATCGTGAATATTTTCATTAGATGGCCTTTCTAAGTTCTCCATTAGCCAGAATTGCAAGAAAATTCTGATGAATATCGCCTTTGTGATTTCTGGCTCCTTTTAAAAAACGCAGCGGTCATCGCAGGCACTACCGCAGGATAGTGCGCCTGTCGAGTATTCGCGCAGAACGCATGGAACTTCACTGACCACTTTCTCTTGTTCGGGGTCATGTCACATGTAAATAACACACTCCACGTTTTTGACCAAAAGTCTTCAAGAAAAATGTGCTTTGAAAAAGCAAAGGGCAGTTACGACTTCGTAAAGGTGCAGTCGGATACGGTCTTCCTCAAACAAGTGCACCGGGCCTTGTGAGAGGTTGTGCTATAGCGCAGAAACTACGACGCAAATGGGAGCGACATTTGAAATTAGCCAACCTAATAATAAATAAATAGAACGCAGTGACCCCCCTCGCCACCGCTACCGCTCTCCATTAGTTCCTCTAACTACAGTAGCAAAGGGATGCCTCCCTTGATGAGCGAGTGCCCGCACCAAAGGTACTTCGTAAATTTCGACAACATCAGCGGCCGTTCTTTTGTCATGTAGCATGTGTAGTAGTTGGATGTGCAGAGGAACTTGATAATGAATCTAGGAAAGAAAACATTTCTGAAGCGAGTTGGTTGTTTTGGACGGCTCAATACCACTGCAAAACCACATCAAAATGAGGGCCGCTTACAACCAATAAACTGCAGCAGGAAATGAAATTATTGTGGTTAATACACATTCAACTGAATCATACCATCGTGTTTTCTGCATTTGAAATTCCTTCACCATGATTTTGATCAAAAGTTGGTTTTCGGAACTCAATAGCACTGGTTCGCCGGTTTTTCCCTATTCCCCCCTATCCCTCCCTACAATCAGTTCCATAACAAAAAACACCGGACTTTCTTGAATTTATTTAATTGGTGAGGTTCAAATAAGTCGTTTAGTCTCCTTTCTTTGCTACATTTTTGTCATACTCTCGTTTCAATTCTTTGAAAGCAGATGTTATTCACATTGCTAAAATCTACCACAAGCCGAAAACTTTCGTCCCATCCTTTCCATTTTACTCGAATATTTCAGAACGCACACCGGCGAGATCAAAGTGTCGCTAACCATGCCAGCAACTTGAAATGCCCACGCTCGAGAAGCTTGCGATTTCTCTGGTGGCGTACATCACCTTCCAACACGAACTAGCTATGTGAAAGCCAAGCTGACTGAGGAGTAGCGCAGGCTGATGTTCTCCCAGAATCCTATAGCACTGATCCCGCCATGGCCGGCCACTGCCTTTTCAACCGCCTCCTGCTTTCCTGTAAGTAATAATTCTTCAAAACGGCGCATGAATTCTATGGGCAGACGCCAACTTCTTCATTTCTCGGCTTCCGACCCTCTAAAAGAAGAAATTCAGCGAGGTGGTCGAGCGTTGAGGTCAAGTGTTCGGTGAGATGGGTCATGCCTCTCCTCTCCAGGTGGCTTGTTTTCAAAATATTAACAAAAGGGTAAAGAACTTCCCGTCAAACTTCTTGTTATACGATCCATTTGCGCCATAAAGAAGCATCAGTTTTGGACTGAATTTTATGATTCTCAGCAAGTATTTTTATTATTTATTTATTTTTATTTTTTTGTGTATTTGGCCAAATGTTGAAGAAATCATGATAGGCGATCGGCACTGTGATAAACCCCAAAGTCAACGGACTACAACGGCGTTGGACTGATATCGATGTACGGTATTTCCCACCAGGGGCAACCGATTGGGATTCCATAACGAGTGGGATCGTGTTCGTCATCATCAGAAGGGGACCGCATGTGGTGAAAGTGTTGTTGTAGTTGTCGGAATAATAGGAATAGATCATAAGACAGCGTTGTGAACAAACTCCCTCTCACCCCTACCCGTTGACGGACCTTCTTTTGAGGGGGGGGTGAGAGTGGCAAGTGTTGCAAGAAGAAGAACAGCAGCGACCAAAGGGATGATGGTGGCCTTAAATTCCAACGCAAGTGTTTACCCTGTTACAACTCTCCCACGATGTGGGTATGATTTACCGTCGATATCAGGTGATTTACCGTCGCTTTTGCAGAGGAAAAGGCCGCAGTAGCAGCAGGGAAAAGCTACATCTACCTTCCGAACAATAACACTCGAGAGCCTCTCGCCAGTCCGGGCAAATGACTGACTATGGTGAAGGAAGAGGCAATTAAATTGCAGGCGTAAAAATTGCCATATGAAATGAAATTGCGGCAGCATGAAATTGCAACCGCCCTCATTCCAATCCATATTGTCGTTATTTATTCGCACATCGCGTAGAATATGTAGTTGCTTTGTTTGTGTTTTACTTTTATATTCACATCACGCTTATACCGAAGGATCTTCGCTCTCCAGCTTTCTGAGAATCGATACCATTGTGGAAAATTCGTGTGGTTCATAGACTGTGCACAACCTCGTGCTGTGGCGTTTCTTCAACTTCCCACTGAAGGATATAATTCCAGCCATTAAAAGGCCCAACTCACGATAAGATCAGTAGAGTTAAGCCCTCGAGCAGAAGCTAGGGTCAGGTAATTTTACGCGTCATACCGACTTCACGGTATGAAGTCGCCAGGCAAAGGCTCTAACTTAAGGCGTAGGTTGCACGCGAGATTCCCACCCAGCACTTGGCCTTCCGCCAAGCAGTTCACATTACCACCAACTCCTCTGTCGCTCGTATCTATGCTCTCCCCTTTGCGATTTCTTTCCCTTCCGCGCACCGATCAGGAGCTGTTGCCACACTCTCTGTCTCTTACCAGTAGAACCCACTTTATGTTACGAAAAACCGCTCCCTTTTTGTATCCGCGGTGGATTATTTCCCTTTTTCTTCTCTGTCGGCCCATTTCGCACCTCCACTTTCATTTCTGTTTAAAGGGTCGTCGCATGGGTCGCGATCTGACTGTTGTGCTATTCGAATTTTGGTGTTCGAAAATTAGACAAGAAATGCGAAGAAGAACGTTAGGAGTAAACCAACAGGGTCAATGAGAGCATTGAAACTTTTCTTGTGAGGTCGACCAACTACGGAGAGACCCAGAGCTTCGAAAGGAGGGAAAACGTGACAGAGCAGGTCGCACGCCAGAGTGCGCAGGGCGCACTAGGGCGCACGCTTTCCAGTCGCGACACACTGCCACTCCTGTGATTGGGGGGACGAGTGCTGTTATATCAGCTCAGGCGCTATATTCTGAGGAATGACCATCATCGAACCGTAACCTGCAGTTAGCTGATATGCAGTGAAAAACAATCATGAATAACAAATGGCTCCGGTTTTGCGCAAACCGAGGCATTTTGTTATCCATAGAGGTTTTTTAGAATACCGCCAAGAATTGTTCATGATGACTGAAGAAGTGAGGAGCACTCATTCCGCCTACAAAACACATCCCCAGTCAGGTCAGGTGCAGTCAGGAAATCCTAGATCATTGCATTTCTGCACAAAGCTGCAAAACACCCGCAGTTAATGCCACTATGAATCAATCTCTCCGAGCACTACTTCCTTTGATTGTGCCGTTGATCATCAGTGTGAGCTTTGTCTGCTTTGGCATCAACATTATAATAAAGCCTATGCAGGCGAAAGTTTAGGTGTAACCGCCTTCCTAAGATTCTTGGAAAACGGCAACAAAACCTTTGGGTGACGCTCTAGCACTATTTCTACCAGCGGTCATTTTATGACTTGTAAATGCTGATAAACTATGGTAGATTTTGCGGCAGAAAGAGGGGAAGCATGGGGTAGTAAACTGGGTGGAACCGTTGTTCGCTGGTGGAATGTGCTGGTTCATTCTCTCCCGGAACTGATCAAAGTAACTCCTTGGAGCAAGGTTCAAGATTTCTCGAGAGTGGGTCCTATTTGCGGCAGTGGGAGGTAGTTCACATGTGAGGGGTTTTGGAGGCCGTTGATGGGAAGGGCGATGAAATAACGGCGTAAAACGTGAAGACTGCGGCGATCACTCCTCTCCAGGGTTTCAGGTTAACGGTCTAATTTGTGAAATTTTTGCGTGGAGTTCTGGTGTGTGAACAAGCTTCAATAGACCAATTGACCATCATCTATCGTCAAAATGTGCGAAAGAATTGTAAGAAAAGGAGGAAAGGGGTTGTTTTAATCCCTCCGTTTAAGGAGGTGCAGTGATTCGGTCATCATTCTGTCCGCCATGTCCACCGTGTTCCTAGGACTCTGAGTGTTTTGGAATGATGCTTATCAATTTTTCTTACAGCTACCTTAGGTTCGTTTGTCCGGCAGAGCCGCTCAAGTACTGCGATCCCAGAGGGTAGCGCGCGGTATAATCTCTTTCCTAGTGTAACAATATGCCAGATTTTTTACGAAGTACGCTATCTAAAATTTAAGAGCTTCCTCCACTGATATTCCCGTCCGTGCGATGAAACTTTATTTCGGAAAGAATGATAGCTCGAAAACAATGCGCTGCCACGTTTTGCAGCAGCATCTCGGAGACCACCGGCTCCGACTCCTTTCTGGTGCTGTGAGCACCTTGTTTAATATCCAACACGCCCGTCCGACGTAGCCGTGCACATTCGGCTTCCACCATTGTTCTGTACGTAAAACCATCACACCTAATATACCGATAACAGTGATATATACTGTGTATAAAACGTACACTGATGATGGTGCGAGTAACGGCGTCCGTTCGTCAGTCGATTTTTTCAACCTATTCTTTGAAAACGCTACTGTTTTGCGCAGCAAGAATTTCAGCTGATAACATCTGTGGCCATTTTGCCCCACGGAAAAGTAGAGTGTTAGATACCTTACTTTATCAGCAACCTTGTCTACCAAAGGAGCTTGGGCGCTCACGTCCTCAAGGGGGCTTCAAAGAGGGCTTGTAAAAGCGCTGGTTGGTGACATCAGGACGAAGCTCAGGAGAGGAAGGATTGAAAACGCCAGGAGAACACCAGAGTTGCTCACGTTCTCCCTCAGGATCCTTTCATCATCTCTAAGAACTTGCTAGTCGCAAAGTCTACCAAGTTATACAGTGCGTTTCAAAAGTATAAAGCCACCCTTGAATGAAGCTGTTCCAAGTTAGAATGAAGGTTCCGTGATTTGATGAATAGTTTATCGAATTCAGCACGCTCTGAAACTATAGTAAACTTTGTTGTACAAACCACTATAAGCTAGAAACGGTTCCATAAGAAAATTTGAAAAACTCCCCTGTTTCAAAAGTATAAAGCCACCCCGGGCGAGTAGGCAACAGCGGTAAAAATTTTTGTTCCTGTTAACTCATTTGGAGTTCTTTGGCCATAATTAGCACAAACACATTACGTCTTCAATATATCTCGTGGATCTACGTTTTCTTTGAAGAGCAAGTTCGTGCGAGGACGTTACATCGAGCTGCCCATTCAAATCGCTCCATTGCTGCTCAACTTGGACGTTCTCAAAGCTGTATCGACATTTCTTTTGAGGAATCCAGCTTATCATGAAAGGAAAGATCCCTGAAAGGTCACGTGTTCTGCTTGAGTATTATATCCGCCATATTAAACGATCCCTTTCCAATTCTACTGCGACCATCAGTCAGATCCGATACGAGCTCTCCCTTTTTGCTTCGAAAAGTTCCATCTGGAGGGTCGCTAACTCTGCTCCAAATATCGTGCGACAATCCATGATGAAGACTCCACGTCCGGAACAGCATCACAAAGCACCTCGTCTCGAACTCGCCCGGAGGAACATGCGAACGAGTTGGGGTTCGGTAGGTGATTCTACGGGTAGGGACACTTTCATCATGACGTTTAGTTAATGGCTTGTAGTGTTCAGTTCATTTTCTGTGGTTGAAAGAACTTCAACTTAGACGGGCCGGATGGTCATCACAGATTCTGGAGAGATTTTAGCAAAGATCCGCTGGTATTTAGCAGGAGAGACTTCGGTGGTGGCGCATAGATGGTCTGAGCTGCATTCTACAGCGATGCTGTGCTCCCTCTGTCTTTCGTCTCGTGTCAAATGGACCCCAGTGAGAATCAGGATGCTTTTCTTAATGATCTTCTCTCGTTTCTGTGTGGAAGTCGTCGGCAAAACTTCATCTTTATGCACGATTACGCCACCATCCATCGCAGCCGGTCCACTCAACACCGGGTTTACGTCAACAAAATCAGTGTACTGGAATGGCCTGCTAGCAGCCTAGATCCAAATCCAATAAAAAACACCTGGGGTATCATTGTCCGACAGATATACGCGTATGGAAAGCAGTACAGTAACGTGGGAGACCTCAGACAGCCATCGAGACGTTTTCCTACCACCTGAATCCCGCTATACTTCTGAAGCTCACGGATAGTATGCCAAATGGTCTATTAAATCTCACTTCTAAAAAAGGAAGTCACGCTAGTTACTAATATTTACGATGTTCACTTTTTCTCTGGAAAAATAGAGTTATGTTGCAAGTGGCTTTATACTTTTGAAACAGGGGATATTTGGAAATCTTCTTATAAAAATGTATGTGAATCATTTTGTTTCCTGAAATAAAGAGAACAATGGTTTCCAAACACGCTGAATTCAATAAAGTTTATGGCAAGCCATGAAATACTCACCTTAACTCGGAAAGTTAGTTTTCATGGGTGGCTTTATACTTTTGAAACGCACTGTAGTAAGCGGCACACTCACATTAGTGCCCCTAACGACATGGGCGCTCCGACGTCAGGTAGTCGCAAAATGTGTGTATAACAACATCAAATTGCATGAGCTAATAGAAAAAAATATTATTCAGCCTTTCTGTTTTTTTTTTTTCTCTGTTCGTCAACAAGTTTCGAATGGGCTCCCACAAAAATGGAACAATGGAATTTTGAAACTGGCTTCTTCCAAGCAGGGTCAACCCTGCGTTGCGCAAATTCCCAAATTTTTACGACCCCCTTCCTTTTCGGGGGTATCGGTACGACCCCCCCCCCATATGTTTCACATAATTTAATGCTCATCAATGCTCATCAATGATGGCAGTCACCAACATGGAGAAGTGGTGGACCGTGGTCAATCCGCGCGCTCTGTCTCGCTCAGAGGAGGAAATCGAGGCAAATGAAGTTTTATTCATTAAATAGAAGGAATTTCCAAATTTTTGCGTAAACCAATACATCATTTTAATCGTAAAGATTTCTACTTTCAGAAACCCACCAGGATTTTTTCGATCTCTCAACTTTCCTTACCTTATAATCTGAAAAACTAAACCTTGTAGCAATTACATTGCAATCCAAACCCCTCCATTCAGAAGGTTATATTTTCTTTCAGAAGCTGTTTCATGAAATCGGACACCAAAATTTTAAAAATATAAATAGTTTTCTTCCTGAGGAGTATTTGAAATGTTGTGGATGTTCAATATTTCAAAAAATCGTCCCGTTGTTCCGTTTTCTGTGCACACGCGAGTTTTTGACATTCAAACATTCATAACTTTCTTCATAATCAACTTTTTGCAAATGTCTAAGGCTAATTAGAAACTAGAAGATTAGAGCTTTCGAACAAGCACCTGAAAATTTTCCAGCGATCATTTTTTCAAAAAATAGTCCCGTTGTTCCGTTCTTGGGTGGTTTGGGGTCCGATTTTTGAGAAGGCGCGAGTTTTCGACATTCAAACGTTAATAACTTTCTTCATACTCAACATTTTGCAGATGTCTAAGGCTAATTAGAAACTAGAGGATTAGAGCTTTCGAATAAGTGCTAAAACTTCTTGAAATAATCACTCGCTCAAAAAATAGTCCCGTTGTTCCGTTTATTCCACCTTGATTTTTTTCAAGCCATTTTCCTGGACCGCGACTATGCAGTCTTTAAAGGCCCATAACTTCCTTTGAAATTAATGTGATGAGAAGCGGTAAAGATTGTTGGAATCCACTCGAAGAGTACTTCATAACAACTGTGAAATTTCCTGAAATTCCTTCTTCTGCCTCAATTTTCCTACGGCGTCTCTAGAACTCAATTCAGCAAATTCGCTACACTTTGTTTCGCTTAGATTTTATTTGAAAGCATCAAAACTCTCTTCAGAAAGTTTGTCTGCTTACGGCCGCTGACAGAGGAGGCGTTTTTATGGAAAACGCCTGCTCGGGTATACGCCGTGCACCTATCTGTGGGCAGAATTCGCACTCGCATTTGAAAGTCTTCTGTTTTCCTGAAGAAGGTGTTAGTATCCTGATTGAGTTGTATTGTGCTGTTATATGGCACTCTTGTTTCACTTTCCCATGAACTGCTTCACACTTTGTTCTCCTCAGGATTTCAGGAATGCTTCATCATCGAAAACAGACCATGTTTTTGCACTACATTCCTGAAATCCCGAGGAGAACAAAGTGTAGAGCAGTTCATGGGAAAGTGAAACGAGAGTGCCATATAATAGCACAATAGAACTCAATCAGGATACTAACACCTTCTTCAGGAAAACAGAAGACTTTCAAATGCGAGTGCGAATTCTGCCCACAGATAGGTGCACGGCGTATACCCGAGCAGGCGTTTTCCATAAAAAACGCCTCCTCTATCAGCGGCCGTAAGCAGACAAACTTTCTAAAGAGAGTTTTGATGCTTTCAAATAAAATCTAAGCGAAACAAAGTGTAGCGAATTTGCTGAATTGAGTTCTAGAGACGCCGTAGGAAAATTGAGGCAGAAGAAAGAATTTCAGAAAAAGGTTACAGTGATTATGAAGTACTCTTCAAGTGGA
>MU870980.1:3948-29405 GCA_036418205.1 Ostertagia ostertagi
ATGAAGCTAATTTCTGCCCTTTTTAACTTGACAGCTCTTCAGTCAGATCGATTGAGATGGCCATGGAGGAATGCTCTTTCTTTCCGAAGATCTCGATTATTGGCAACCAAGATTCTGAAAAATCAAGCAAATAAAAGTCAGATTTTTTTACATCCAAAGAGAACACAAACAGAGAGCTTAGGTCGTGTGGGGGATAGGGACGGACACAGGAATCTTCCTTTACACGTTCGTAGAACTGTGACTCCCAGTCATCACCTCCGTCAGGTACTGTCTGAATTAGGACTTTCAATAGCCCAATACGCCCATACGCAAATTCGAAAAAGACACATGCAAAAATGGAAACGAGCCAACGTTCTTCAAAAGAATTCAGAGTTTGAATGTTCACTAACTCACCATAGGAAAACCAAGGGATCGCGAATCTAGTTTGTCGACCAAACCGTCAGAAGAGTGGGTCTTTTCACATTTCTTAACAGAGGATAGTAGTCATAAAACGGGTCTCATCCAGTAAGGGGGGGGGCATTGTGATGCAACGTCAAGTGGCTGCCCTCACCCCCCACCCCCTAGACTGCCTTCACTCCCCCTGGCTCACGGGGTCCCGTACTTCGAGAAACCTGTGCGCCAGGGGGAGTGTAGGCAGTCTAGGGGGGTGGGGGTGAGGGCAGCCACTTGATGCCCCCCTTACTGGATGAGACCCCATTTAAAACTAACATAACATACATAACAACATAAACAGATAGGAAGAAGTAGGTGTTTGCTCAGAAAACTCTTCCAGGATCAAATTTTCGATATCCTCGGAAATGTTGTTTCTGGAAAGTATCGACAAAGGAAGTATACTTCAGCAAGTTCACGGCTCTACTTCCGAGATAACAGAGATTGGATTCACTTGCTGAGCACAATTTTTTATCTGAAGGCATTTTGTTTTGACATCTTCTCTAATATTCGCATAATCCCCGACCATGTTTGGCGCCAGCGGTCTTCAATGTCATTGCAGTCGAGAGGAATTCTTCATTAGTTTAAAATAAGGTAGAGATTAAAAAATAAGGCACACCTGACTAGGACCTTTGTGGCGGTTTCTGTGTAGTACAAGGAATCAAGTGAAATTGAAAGCTGTCACCATTTTCACAAATTCGAATGCATTCCCTATGATTGCTACAGTGATCAAAAGAAATGGAGAGTCATACTAAAAAAGGACGACTGAACGCATCGACTGCGTTAAACCGATGAAAAGTGATTTGAGAACGGCGGAGAAATTCTGTCCAGAAAGATGCGCTTTAGGAAGTGATTGGTGGGGCCCACAGCGAGCCTACCTCAAAGGATCTGAATCGCCTGAGAGGAAGCTAGCAATCGAAAGGTGCGAAATGGTATATTATAATACTATCAAATATAATTACAATAAAGTTCAGCCGGCCCATGGTCACAATCCTTTTCATCCCACAACCGCTGCTCATTATTCCGTGGCTTCAATTGACGTAACCGTTCCTTCAGCATTTTCCTTAGCTGCTGATGCTGAATAAAATTGCTGGGCTTATATGAACTACTATCTTGGTGTGTCAGTTCACATGTATAACTCCCTTTCAAAAACGAGAAGAGCGTCGGGTGCAGACCATACACCACAAGTGACGACGGCCTTCACAAAATGTAAATGTTTTCTGCCAATGAAATGATTAGCCTGTTGCAGTTGTATTCTATCAGTTGTCACTAATTACAACTATCATTTACCAAAAATCAGCTATCACTATGAACCACTACTAACGATTTGGAGGGCGTCGTCACTTTGGGTGTTCGGTCTGCACCCGACGATCTTCTTGTTTTTGAAAGGGAGGGTACGTATGCATATGTTTTTTTTTTCGCTAACAAAATGAAGGCAGCTAATGGGATAGAGCAAACCATAAACAGTGCCACAAGCCTTGCTAGGGATGGCCGGTTCAATATCTGAATAGCACGATGTGTGATACACGACTCCCAAACGGCACACAATAGATCACTGCCCTCATCCATTCCATCATGGTGACGTGTATCTGCAATGGAAGGAAACAGGAGCAGGAAGCAGAGAGGAGAACGAATTGCTAATTAAATCAAAGGCAAGCCCTGGGATAAAATTGGTGATAAGAGAGACATTTTTAAGACATTTCTTGTGTATCCTCAATCATTATATATTTACTCCATTGATAAAAAATCGAAACTGGAGATTTTGTGGTGGCAAGGCTTCCCCTGAATTATGCTGCGTTGTGGTCGAAATCTAAGATTCGATTCCGCGTTACCTAGACAATTAAACGTGGAGAGCGTACTTAGCCATAGAACTCAGATTCTATGATTCGTTTCCTTCCCTTCCGAGAGTCACACACTGCGTCCAGGATGCCCGCATTGAACATGTTTGATTAATAATAGGTATTTGAACTAACTCTTTGACATATTATTGTCAAAGCGAATATTATGAAGGTCCTTTGGTAATCTTTGTAGCAAAAACATTTGATGAGTACTCGCAGTGTATGTTTTGGAACACAACAAAAATACAATATTTTGCAAAATCACCTTCGATAGTAAACACCAGTCGTACATTGGTGCAAAAACCCAGAAGAGATGAGCGTCGACCTGCTTCCACGAAAGAACACAGTTTTCAGTTCTGAATATCCCAATAAAAAAACTCAATCCTTGGAAAGCGGAAAGGAACAAAAGAGTAAATATCAAGTTTGTATTTATATACAGGGGGGGGGGCAATAAAAAAAAGACATTTTGTCTCCACTTCCAGATGGATTTAAGCACACTTTGCTCAATTCAGACCGAATGGTCCCAACTTATTATTGAAAGAGCACATTTCCATTCTATAAGAAAATCTTCATGGTGGCCACCCACGTGGACGGCATCAGAAGAATTTGCCCTGGAAACATGGTGCACTGGTCGAGCTCAATGGGGTCTTCGAAGGATCGTGTACCATAACGACCTTTACTGGAAAGCTCGTTTCGAGGGGATTTGTATAGTGGGAGCTAACGCCTCTAGAAAAGTATCCAACATTAAATCGATTCACGAAATGAGGAACTCCCGTCAACGACAGCAATCTCTGCGAAGAAAAAAGGGCCGAAGTCCGACATAGGCAAAATGTCTTTTTTTTGCCCCCCCCCTGTATATTTGCCATTATTTCGATTATTCGGAAGACTTTCCAAATTTTATGATTATCTGCTATCAACTAAAGCTATTTTACTCGTAATTTCTACTTCACATCTCATTGTGGTACAGTTCTATGGGTGTGGTTCGCTAGAGAGCAGGTTCACGATTCGCAGCGCGAGAAGCCACCTTCTGTTCTAGCGAACCACTCCACGGTTTTATTGTCGCGTTACTCACCTTATCCGTGCAGCAGTGAAACAATTAGGAAATTTTGTATAACAATAACGGTACTTGAGATGGACCTTCTAAAGCTGACAGGTGGAATGTTTGAGGCCAAAATTTTCGGCCGAATCGTTGCATTCGCCCGGTATTCCACCGTTTGAAAGGAATAATCCGTAATCACACATCGGCGCTATCAATAGCAATATTCTTTACTATTGGGGCCAAAGTGTGGTAGCGAATTGTTCCGAAAATGGCGATTTGGTCGATATGGTAGACCCTAACAGTAAACTCTCCAACTATCGACCAAAAGTGTGAAAGACGTTATAAACTATATAAGTATGTCAAAGTTGCAAATGAGAGAGAGATCTCATAACAAGGTTCTGGAAGCACTACAGCATCATCATTCTTGAATCGCATGGTGATCAGTGAAAAGAGTTAGGAGTCTTGTTTGGTTTAATCAATGTCACTCTTTAGAGTTTTACGGAACAAGAATTGATAGGTGGTGACGATGATGTAGAGTTGTCGGAAAGCACTCTTATCCAAATTGATGAGGAAGTGCTTCTGAACGATTCACCGCACTGATGCCATTCAACGGGTGCTGTACTGTGTATGGTCAAACATTGAAATATTATCTGTCTCACTTTCTTGTTTCACATTTGTGTTCAGAGTTCTTTCTCATTGTTTTTTTTTTCTTCATTTTATCATACAAGCATGGCTAGAACGCTGATGCTTCCGTTCTCGGGTATATTGTGAAGTTTCCACGTTGTTGTCGCTTTATAGACAAGATTTATGCACAGTAATTACATTTGCAAATAAATATATACTATACTGTATCTTAGCAACTACCTAGGTTTAACGCTCGTTTTTTGATGCGCACATCAGACAGAGTATGCGAGGGGATCCTGTTGAAGATTGCGGCGAAGACTCCCTCAGCTGATTTCTAGGCGTTCGGAAGCTCCGAATTTACGGTCGCGTCAGAGTGCACATAGTATATCTATTAGATTCGCCTATACAGCATGATAGGAAAGATTCAAAGACGATGGGAATAAAAATTACCGCAGAAGCGCGGGACTCTTACACGAGTTTCCTAGAAATTGATGAACAATCAATGTAGCGACATGAGCGACCGAATTGCATGCAATAAGAAGCGGGGGTCGTCACTCATTAAGGGTTTGTCATAGAACATGATAAACGCTGCTTTAACAAGTAAACACAAAGTAGAAAGTAAAGTCACACGACACATAATACGAGATAGCTATAACAAATCATGTTAAAAAATTAAGCAATGAAGCGGCCAGAGAGGCTGACACGAAATTAATACCAGAAAGTAAGTGTCACGTTCAAAAAGAAACGGTTACAAACCTATAATCAGAGACGTAACTTTGATCATCTAGGAGCGAGTAGTTAAAACGGTCTGTATGTAAAAATGGTCGATAGCGGCGAAACTGAACGATCTGAGCCATGTAATCACAAAAGAGCCAATTCAACTGCATCAAACAGGTCCTGAAACAATACAATTCTACGGCTTCAATCCGTGCATTGCGCATTTTTAACAGCTATTACCCTTCAACATCGTAAAAGCTGGTAAAATTAGCCAAATAGTCCCAACTGAATACTAATCAGCAAAAAGCGCTTACCTCACTTCTTTCCTGATGGGCTTGTGCCACCCACGCTACCGCTCGATAGCTTTTTTCCACTAGCCGGCGACTTTTCACCCTCTTTTGTTGTAGAGGAACTCGAGCTAGGTCTCGGCTGCAAATATTCTACGCATAAGTTCAAAAATACATAACAAAATCAATGAACTCAGCCATTTTTAAGCTTATTAACTCATGAAATTCAGAATAAATTCAAAAATAAAAAAAATCACGAAGTTTTGATCAAGGACAACTTGATATAGTAACCGCGTGTAATGAAACTAGGTTGTCCAGATTCAGATTCTCATTTTCAACCACTTTTTGCCTTTTGAGGCTAGATCAGTGAAGCCAGCCCATCCCAAAAAGGACTACCTTGTATCTATGCTCTCTCGCCCCGCACCCCCTCCCCCTACTTTTCATCTTTCCTCAGTACCCGCTGTCCTTTAGGCCGATGTCAGACTTTGCGAATCGCGCGATTCGCTAGCGTCCGCGGTCGCGTTGCGGTACCAGCCAGTGATTCACTGGCCGCGAATCGCGCGATTGCAAAGTCCCCAGTGTTCCCTGTGCAACCTCGCACCTCTATTTTTCTTTTTAAGCGAATAGCCGTACTTTTGATTTTCGATCTCTCGAATTTTGGTATATGACCCCAAGTTTCAACCACTCTAAATGACAGATAAAGCAAGATTTTCGATATTTGAGTATTTCCCCCTCCCCCTCCCCCCGGGGGACCGTACTTTACCTCCACAAAGAGGACAGTATCTTGTGATGGAACAAGCACAACGCTTGGCAATTCGTAAAGTTAGTCGGCCCTCACCGGCCTTTGCGTCAATGATACACCTTTGTTTATATTATGTAGTATAGCGCTTCCTTTTGCATATTCAGTTAGCGGTATCGAACATGGATAACTCGTTTTTTATTAATGATATTCAAAACAATTTGAGCAGACTCAAAATTGTCAGACGTACCTGAATGAACTGAGTGAGCGGTGTGTTTGGGAATATACGAGGGGGATTATTGGCGTCAGGAGGGTTTAGTTCAAGCTGCTCCAATCTTTTCCACAAATCCTCTCGGTCCTTCTCCCGCTTTCGCTCCCTGTATAATACATTCTTAGTATTATCGGAGATAAAAAAAATAAAACAGAACAGTCAAAAGAAGATTCTCCGATGAAAAATGTCATTCATGCTAGAAAATTGGCATCCTTGAGCACATGTAAGCAACTTCAATGCTTGTCAAAACAATTACGGGGGCTGAATTAGCCCCAACCAGGTTTTTTGCGCCATGCTCGGCGAACCGTCGAGAAACAGAGATACAAAATGCCAACTATGTGGTAAGCTTTGATCAAACCGCGTAACATTCAACAGAATGTATGGAATCAAGTGTAGTATTTTTAGTCCTGGTGAATTGATCTGTGTACGCCTTTAATTCTAACACGTCTTATAACTATGGGGCAGTGAGCAGGTACAATGAAAACAAGGCTAAAATATTCCCCAGTCCCCAGAGATTCATAACTTCACAACAAGGACCATTCCCAAAATGAAACAGCAAATAAGCCTGAACAGATCCTTCAGCAAGAGAATTGGTGCACAAGGTAGTTAAAAGATAGGCATCAAGTAACTGTAGTACTCTGACACCACAGTAGAGAGCTTAGCAAAAAGGCCAGATGTGTAAAGGGAGATAGAAGGTAAAGCAACGTGAGGGAAGCAGGGCTCACTTTTCGCGTTTTTAAAACATGGCCATCAATTAGAAAATGCCTTTTATGATTACGGACTGGACCGCGGCAAAGAAGTTTGGGTTTGGGCAAAATGGGTACTATGAAAACTTTAGTACTGTCAGTGCTTGCTCAAGCTTTGAACTAATGCAACAAGAAAGCCGAGGCATGTGAATCACCCTTCCAAGTCCTTGGATTCCATAAATCCTAGATAGTGGTACATTGGGATGAACTAAAATGACATCAAGACTAAATTCTAATACTCGGACCAATTGTTGCTGTTTTAGCCAACATCTTGAAGATAGAAAATGTTCAATACAATTCACCCCACAACTCAAAGAAAGAGAAAAATTCTGGCCAATTGTCAGCAGCTATGGAATGGCATTTTTCCAGTTCCAACATTATGCAGCCCTTGCATTACACAGTACCGATAAATATCATAGAGAACAACCAACTTTTGTCGCTCCATTTTGTAGGTACTGGTAAGCTCATCGAAGAGCTTGCCATTCATTTCCATGAAGGTTTTCAAGACATTATATACCAGAGCCACGATAGTTTGATTCCAGTGTTCCTTCGAAATACGATACAATGCTGGGAACATTATAGGCATCACCTAAAAAGGTTCATATAGTCTGAAACTATACCATGATGGACATCTTGACTCACCTGCGCACTTGTATCCTCAATTAGTGAAAGAATATACTCATTATTCCAGAAGTATAAAGCTCGTTCAGCAACCTAAAAAACAGCATCTTTGAACTTGTGCAAATCTTTCTTGTAAGTGACTAGAACCATACCTGGAAGTGTGGACTGCTGACACATTTCGCTAGCTGCCGGAATAGCGGGTCTATGATTTTCTTGAATTGCTCAGGTTCAATAATATCCAGTATTTCCTCGACTTCACCAAGGAACATGACTTCCTTAACAAAAGAATTGAAATTACGAAAAGTTGAATAAGTTGTAAATGACATACAGCTCGACAGCTAAAAGATCTCCCAAAAAATTTCACAACGAGAAAACATACCTTACTGCTACACGTCCTGGGCCAAAATTTCAGGAGGGCATCGAAAACTTGTGGCGTCAAGCTTGAATCTTTTTCAATGAATTGCACGACGCAATAGGCAAGCTGAAGCAAAGCATTTTAATCCTAGGAAAAGCATGACTAATTATGAGTCTCAAAGGAGAGTTTTCCTTGGCTAAGTACTTCTGCACCGTTTTCTTTCTGCAAAGCATTTCCCTCTATCAAGACTGGACACTATTTTCTTCAGCGACGGTGACCCGAAAAAAAGTTGCACTGATATAAGATCAGTAAGCTTGTTAGGATTATTGGGTTATGAAGCCCTTCCTCATATCAAACTCCTTGCTTGACCGAGTTAAACGAAACAGTAGCCACATTCTTCTTGAAAAATCACATAAAAATACAGAAGTGAGAAAGTAACCTGAGCATGGTAAAGTGATAAACACTTTGGCTTGTGTAGTGGCAGCAGAACTTTGACAAGGAACACCTTATGTTCCTGCTTCAACGGCAAGGCAAAACCATTGATAATGCTGAAAACATTCAAATTTGCAGTGAACTTCTGCGAGAGGCAAACCACGAAACAAATCGAATGGGTCTTGAAAGCTGTGTTCGTATATTACATGTACATTTCACTAACGATAAGCGAGCACTGTACCCAACCTTTTCCATCACAAGGACTTGGCCAAAATGAGCGAAAACATTAGGAAGAGGACGTCATGCGCATTTCTGTAGCCTTCAATTCGGAGAAAGAGAAAAGGTTAGTGGCAAGCGGCGCTACTTACCACGTGCGCGCCCGGGGATCAAATCCTGGGTCGTGAGTCGCCCGGGCCAACCAAGCCTTCCATCCCTCCGGGGTCGGTTAATTGGTACCAGACTTGTCTGGGAGGATAAAAACACTGACTTGTACATCGGCTGGCCCCCGCAAGTCATTGTATAGGCCACATCGCATTCAAACGCCACTACGAATGTACAAATGGAAGTAGAGCGTGCCGCATCCCAAAAGGGATTGATCAACGGCAAATGCTTTATGCCTTTCTCTTCACTTTGAAAAGTTCGGGTCCTTCCAGTAGCTTGAAAAGGAAATCTAGTGGTGTACAAGAGCTGACTATGGGTTCTCGTTAGAAATGCCGATGAGTACGACTACCAAAAAAACTGTAAACAGAGCCGAACTCATGTTTGCCGACATTTGCTTCACAGCAGGAAAAATTCCAAAAATGTAAGCAAGGCGCAGATGCAATCTTTATCATGGAAACCACTGATGACAGTGATGAAAACAACTTCTGCGTTTCATGAGCTTGCAGAAGCACGCACCCATAAAGGCGTTCGTACAGGGAGTGAATTGGTTCTGCTAAGCGGGCACCTTTGATGCATTTTTCTCGTACATAATACGTTGCAACAAGCGGCATCATAATGAGGAATGTGGAAAGGCTCAATTGATAGCTTCAACGATTCAAACTAGAGAAAAGAAAATGAATACCAAACGGGAGTTGACGATGACAAAAACTTCAAGATAAGGAATTAGAAATATTACTACAAAAAAACCCTTTGGAAGTCGGCAATGTGTTTTTCACCTTTAAAGTTAAGTAACGATTACCTTCCGAGGATTTCCAATAGTTCTCCAACTCCGTTAAATGAGTCAGTCTCGTAAACGAAACTAAAATATCGAAATCAACGAAACAAGAAAACGTAAACATTAATCATCATGTCTCAAGTAACTTGGTGATAAGCAAAATTAAAAAAAAAGAAACTAACGATAAGAACATGTTGTTGATCTGCTTACGAATGAAAGCCCGGAGTCCCAGAAACTTTCCATAAATACGATGCAGGACCGTCTTTAGAAAGTCACGTTCTCGCGGATCCTCAGAATCAAATAGATCAAGAAGCTGAAAAAGTGAATGCATTACAGCTAAGAACAAGATCCAAAATTGCGCTTAAGTATTTCCAAATAAAGTTTTAAAATAGAAGCTCACATTCAGTACGAAGCGCTGGTCAATGTACTTCTTCCCAATTGACGCTTGGAAATCTGGCGACTCCAGAAAACGTAAGAACAACTCATACACAAGCTAAAATGAATGACTTAGCAGTCATAAAGTAAAAAAAATGAGTTTCTTTCATAGATGCAGATAAACCAGAAAGTAAACAAAGTCAATGGGAGCCGGTAGGCATGAGTTAGCAGAAATTCTTATGGTTACAAAACTGGTTGAAACCGTGCAGAATTTTACAGCCTCCAGATTCAAAATAAATAAACCGAACAATGACTATGTGTTGGAAAAAGGTTGATCCAAGAATAGAGTAGAACGGTGGAAACGTCAAAAGGTAATACAATTTTGCTGACAGCCGAGAAAAAGACCACCGGTCCATTTGCAGTTTGGAATTACGAGAGACAAACTAGAACACTTGTTGAGTGCCTGCCTGAACTAGAGAAAAATTGAGGCGCATTTCGAGTGCACGTGCTTATGGGTATGTTCTAAACGATTCGCACGTGTGTCCACCAATGTTCTGAATGCTTACCTGTAAGTGTGGCCAAGACACTTCTAGAGTTGGTTCATCTTCCTCGGGATCGAATTCAGAGTTATCCGATGGTGGTAATACACGGAATATATTTTTCGAAACCATTTTGATTACCTTGAATAACTCAACTACATGTACGAGCACACTTGAAAACGATTACTTGTACACCCTTATAAAACAAACCTCAGGGTAAATCGACTCCACTATTGCTCCTTTTGTAGTTGTTATATGATCGATCAGTTCGTTTAATGCCGCACGTTTAATCTGAATCATAGGTGTTCAGGTTATTGCAATTGATTTCAGGTAACTTCTTAGGGTAAGGAGTAGGGAAACAATTTAACACCGCTATGAAAAAAGGAGATGAATGTAAGAGTCTTCTGTGAACCTTTCAATCAGAATAATCAATTTCAAGGAGCCATGAACGAACATCAAATGTTGGTGTTGTGAGTTAAGAAAGTTAAGAAAATTATGCTGACCTCTTTACTCTTGAGCTGCGCCACTGGATCATAAAAGTCGAAGATTTTTTGACATTGAGCCAACTTTTGAAGAACAAGAGCGGGCTGATCATTGGCTGGCGTATCTGAAATAAAAATTAATTACAAGCAATTTTAACGAAGAAGCAAAGTTATATAGGAATAGGAAAAAACTAGAAAACGGTAGCGGTACACGACTTCGAAGGTTCAGAAGGCTAGGAATGATTTCAGTTTAATATAAGTACCGATCCTGTCGATAATTACCCATCATATGGTGCGCTTTCATAGTCGAACGTTCGATCGTAACGATAGTGATGATCGCACAGCATCTGGCACATGTTGATCGCCCGATCCGATCGGTGGATCGATATGTATCCAATGCTGAGCGACCGTAACGATCGGACCCGGCTCCCCTAATTTATTCACGATTTGGAGCGCGGACGAGTTGGTAGTACCCGCTAGCTGAGCGAGTAGGTTTGAAAACACTCCATCCGCACAGTTTGCGGGCACTGTCAATTCGTCCGCGCCCCAAATCGTGAAGAAAGTGGGGGAGCCATCGGATCCAACCATGAAAGCGCTCACAGCTCAAAATGCATCTGAGGAATGATAAGCATTAAAAAAAATATCGATCAAAATCGAACCTTTGATTAGTGGGAGTTGAACCAATTCAGGCTCATTTTCGGCGTGATACCGACTGCTATTAACAATCCTCCTGCAATAAAATTTTGAAGAACTACAAGTGAACTAACATGCAACGGTGGGTACGCCTACAACGTAACAAACCTTCTTCTGCTAGTCCCACGTTTGCTGAATGGATCAATTTTATCCACAAATTGGTTAGCAGTCGCCGAAAGCGGTTGACCACCAGTTGCAGCTCCCTGAAAATGGAAATCTAGAATGACTTCAGTCAACCGGGTATGTTGGTTCTCGTCCAGTAAGAGGAGGGGAATGCCGTGCGGGAGTTACTGCCACTAAATCCCAGTTTTTGCAGATGGAGGAAACCCCGAGATGCGTGAACTACCTCGCCTTCGCTTTCTCACCCATCTCGGAGATTCCCTCTGCTGCAAAAAATCGGATTAGTTTGAGCGATGTGAAGTGTCGCACCACAAAACCCTAGACCTGTTATGTTTCTTTATTTGAAAAGAAAAATTTATGAGGGAACTATAAATGGGTAAATGCCTCGACCCACATAAGCACTTTCCGACCATGGAAAGAAGATTTTCGAATTTACGTGAATTTTGCAAGGTTTATGAACTATATTTTGCGACGTGCAACCCTAAAAAACAAGCACGTGTTGGACTACTTTCGGCAGGTGCCATTATTAAACCTTGAGATGATGACCATCATAATTTAATCAAATCAACGGCCTAAAAACGCCGATAAAGACCAGAAATAATAAAATACTAATCAGGGAACTGCTGGCTGCAACGTATACGCGGGTGCATCGAGGACAGAAACAACCGACTTTTCGCTCCTCGCAGTGCGAAGTTTTCTCGCTGCGAGAACCTTCGAACCACTCATGATCATGTGTGAACCTAGCAAACCATGCAATCACAACGTGATTGCTGTGATACCTGGTGATGATACCGGCAAGAGGGGTTAACATATCCAAATGACCTCTTTCTTGCTTCCCAAGGTCGAAAATAAACATGCAAAGAAGAGGGGTTCCGTTTTGCTGACGGATTTCTCTGCTACTGGTACTCTATTTGACATCCCAAATCCTTTCTGAACTCGTCCAGATCACGCTGCGATAGCTCCTTGATGCAATACGTACTCGGTACACAAGGTATTTGACGCAGAAAATCGCATATATACAAACTTAGTTTCGGTATTTGTGCGTGCTTTACATGAAATACTTATTCGGAAACAGTTTTAAGAACTAGCATTAAGATAGATGCCGCAATAAGTAATCATGGGACAAAAGATTCATAACGCCCTAAATAAATTCATACAAAATATGAATGCGTTGGAAGTGGCATACCTGTGTTCTTGGTCCGGGGACCTGGTGAGGCGTACCTCCCATAAGACTATGGTGACCACTTCCGGCCGACATCAGCAAAGGTTGGGCGCAGGAGTCCACGAATGAAGGGTACTACTAAGTACTTCAAGAGATGCCGCGACGACACAACTTGGCGTCTCTACACCCTCTGAGAAAAAATCCGCATCTACGCACGCAATATGGAATAAATCGTCAAGATTTATGCTACGAAGAGAGTATGTCATCTGGCTTTATACTCGATTTCTGAGAGTTGGAGTAGGCGTGTCACCGGAAGACGTGCACTTGATAGAAGCTATGTGGATAAGCTGCTTCCAACATACATCGCTGGATATCAGCAAAGCATGCTGGCAACAGCTTATCCACGCAACTTCTATCAAGTGCACGTCACTTCCGGTGACACGCCTACCCCAACTTTCGGATATCGACTGTATGTGTACGTTAACGTGAAATAGATGAAGGGAAATTTATCGATACAGCTGTATAATGAACATCTAAAAATAGTACAATGGAACAAGTGAATGATGACTAATGAAGATTACTTGAGGAGACAAAAGTGACAGCAGAGCTAATGGACTTAAGGTTTACGAGAAGTGTAGAAAATGTTGCAAAGATTTTCGAGGCGAACAAATTCGTAAGGATTCAGTGGTCATAAGCTTCATCAATACACCGAAATTCCTCTCTGAGAGAGTTGCGTAGCGCTCCAACTATGAAGCAAAAACTATAGCCCTCTGAAGTGGTGGCCAGCACTTGATAAAAACGAACAAATATCGATTTTTACAATGCGCATCGCGTATTAACTCCATGAGATCACTGGTGGCACATCGTGAGGTTCAAGAATTCAATAATGAAAGAAGTTCTTTTTTTGAGCTAAAGTTTGGAGAAGCACATTGATCTAATGTAAAAGCTGTGTTGAAACGAAGATCTTCTTAAGGAGATCCAAGTGGTATGCCGAAAAATATGAGGAAGCGTGCCCTCCACGCTGTAAAACGATTTACAACGAAGCTGGAAACACCAGCTGCAAAGGCAAATGTTAAGAGATTATCCATGGAAAAGATTCCTTTGTACTAGGATAGAATTAAAAATACTGGACCCCATCATGTTCCATTAGAAAAGAGACGAAAGATACATGAGAACTGTTGTTCCAGACACTCAGTAGCAATGCACGCTGCTTACGCCTAGCAGGTGATTTCTTAATATAGAATGGAGACGAACGAGTGTGTGTAAAAAGAAAGAAACGACAAAACCAGGAAACACATGAACGACAGCGACTTCACGCGAAAAAACCACTTGCAAAAGGGCTTGAGAACTTCGGCTACTTGCCTGCTCGCAACGTTAGATAATATCTAGGAGAGTCAGCAAAGTTATTTCTTGCAGTAATTGACTGGACAAACCATTGCACTTGCGTCTCGACTTCGCCGCATAGCTCTGCCCAATCTAATTAGTATATCGTGCCCACTTTGCGTCTTTTACTGCGTCTCTAGCCGTCTGCTTCTCTAAATCACTCGGCTGCCATGCTCTCTCCGCGCATATTTCTCAACTGTTCCCTGCCACCGACAGCTGTTCACGATCACTTGCAGCAGCGTTTTGTGCGTGTGCTCTAGCTGGTGCAGTTGTCCGAACTCTCCGTAGAAAGCGTCATGTCTAGTTAGGCTGCTCTACCGCAGCCGCGCAAGCTAGCCACCGCGTTGCAGAGAAGTAACAGTTGTCCGCAGTAAGCTCTGCGTCGTCCACGCGTCGCCATTGGGACACGAAACTCGTCAGCCATAAGGGTTTCGAAGTTCTTTTATGAGCACGTTTTCAAACATGTATGCTCGATGCTTACTCTAATTTTATTGCCTGTGTCCATATTATTATTATTATCATGTCAAACAGTTCACTCGCGTGATTTCTCTGAAATATTGGTGGGCGGTTTTTTCCACTGTTGTTCTTCTGTTTGGATCACATCCGACAAGTACTTTTTACTAACACAGCTAGATAGGGTTCTGGTTATCGTTTTCACCCAACTCTGTGCTATTCTGTTGCTGTTCATGTCTGGTGTCGTTTGTTGAGAGAAAATTGCTGATCAAAACAAACCAAATGCATCAAGGGGGGCAAAGACTTCCTCGAAATTCTTGAGCTTAGCCTCGTGTGTGAATCTGGTTAAGGGTTATTTATTCTGTCAAACAAGATATAAAGACGCGATCCTCAGTTTTACCAGTGAAGGCCGGTGTCAGAGTTTGCGAGTCGAGCGGTTCGCTAGTGTCCACGGTTGCGTTGCGGTACCAGCCAATATAGCGTTTCGTTGGCCGCGACGCGTCCGCGGACGCAAGCGAATCGCTGGATTTGTAAAGTCTGACATCGGTCGAATATGGAACGAGCCGCGGCCAATGCGGCCCCCCGGGGGGGGGGGGGGAGGCAGGCAGTTTGTAAGAAGGCCACCAGGACTAAGCCTAACGAAGAGGGACGAATTTTGGAGAGAATGAGAATTGCTTACGAATTCCTGATTCCCTTTCTCCTCCAAAGCTTAGTCCTAAAACTGAGCGTTTCCGTGAATTGACGCAATGGTACGGGCTGCCCCCTCCCCGGTTGACGGACTACTTGAACCCGGTCCTTTAAGCCGCCTCAGATCCATCTCTCGTCTGCGCTCTCTCACCTTATCAGCGGCTCATGACCATTGTGATCTCACACATTCAAACTTTTGCCACACTGTAGTTGGCTCACCCACCTCGGAGTCCCTCCCTCCTACAAGGCTTAGTCCTAGGGCTCTCACCTCCTTCCTTGGGATTTGGAGCCGAGCCAGGCGCCGTTCTCTAATCGTCTGTGCTCTCCGCCATTCGTGGCAGGACCATGGAAGAAAGTTCAAGTAGTCCGTAAACCCCCTCCCCTAAGCCACTTGTGCCCAAGCCGCTATTCGCATTTCAAGGCGCATTCATTGTCGGTTGTCCGATCATAACGGTCGCACAGCGTTAGATACGTATCGATCGTCTAATCCTCGGACACGTCCGATGATCGTATGCTTCCAATGCTGCGCGATCGTTACGATCGGACGACCGACCATGAATGCGCCCTCAGAACGGTTTATAGTTAAATTAGAGATGACACGTACTTTTTAGTAAGCCATGACGACGGCTCATCGACCAACGTTTCATCCTGCCCGGGGAGGCACTGGTCGAACTGAGGGGGATCTATCGAAGTTGTCGCAGCAGTATTCGTCTAAAGACATGCCATCACATACCAAGTTGAAGTACAGGCAAACGGGCCAGGGTACTGAAGAAGAGTTGAGGAGAAGGGTGAGTATGCACACAAAATAGAATTCATCACCGCTTCAACTAAATATCACCGTTCCAGGATCTGCGTCGGGAACTGGAAGAAAAGGAGAAGATAGCCTCCCGAGAAAGGCGCAATCGTGAAGCAGCCTCTTCTAGTTCAAGCAGCAAGAGAGCAAGGATTGAAGAGTCATCTCACGCTGCTGTAGATGCCGATGAACCGCTTGATGAAGTATGTCACTTTTTTTCGAATTTTGATTTTTTGTTGTTAATGTAGAACCTTCGCCAGTTACTAATCAGTCTGGTTTGACCTTTGATTGATAATGACGAGGTTGTGGTAATTGCCATTCTGTTCACGTTAGCTTCACATTGTTCTTGCGGAACGCTCTGTCATTTTTGGCTCCCAGACAATACCTAACCATTTGGGCGCGGCCGCGGCGAACGCGGCGCCGAGTTGATGTTGCGCCGCTGAACTCCAGTCACAACGACGGGTTTGCGGGCATGCCTCGAGTGGCGTTTTCAATCGGTTTCGCGCACAATTCCGACTCGGCGAGTGTCGAAAAGCGCCTGCGCCCATATGTTAAGACGCATTGCTCCTGGGAGCCGTCATTTTTAACTTACAGGAGCAGTTAGTTAAAATCGATCCCACTGGTTCAACCTGGAAGAGTAGGGTATTCAGGAAATGCATAGAGCATCTTCCATATGGCCGATGTCAGAGTCTGCGATTGGAGCGATCGGTCAAATGCCAATCGCGCGACCATCGCGCGAATCGCGCGATGGTCGCGCGATTGGCATTTGACCGATCGCTCCAATCGCAGACTCTGACATCGGCCAATGAACAATATGAATCGACGAAGTTAACCCAGTCTTTGAGAGGTTGAAGACGTCTGCATCGGTTGCACGCTAGTATCATAAGCCAATTCGTCCTACCTAGTTGTACTTATTCCAAGAAAATTAACTCTCATTCATCAACCATCAATTCCACTCGCCTACGTAAAATACTAGCTTTTACAAATCAATCTGCATCATTCACCAGGTTCCATTCTCAGTGTTTTTTCATATGCTATTTTCCTTTGCCCTATTACCACGTGCATCAAATGTGAACATAATGAAAGAGCGTATGATTTGCAGCATGATTCTTCTGACGATGACTCTGATGAAGACGACACGGCTGCCCTCATGGCAGAGCTAGAAAGAATAAAAAAGGAGCGCGCAGACGAGAAAGCTGCACGAGAAGAAGAAGAAAAGAAAGCGAGAGGTATGTTATAAGACTTGCTAAACTACTACTTCGTTTGATTTCTGTAAACTGCTGCTTCAAAGCCGCAGTCGGCGTTGTGAGTGTTTCCTTAGAATGTCAAGTTACGAACTGCGAGTTCGATTCGCTTGTGGCGAAAGATTTGCTCCGAATCAGGATTTTTGTGAAATGCTTGACTTCTTTGAGGAGTAGGGAAGTTGCAAGGGTGGGTTCAACTAGGACAGAAAGCGGACTTTTTCGCGTTTCGCAGCGCGAAACATTTTCGCTGCGGGAACCTCGGGTCCACCCGCTGATCATCAGTGGACCCGAGGTTCCCCGCAACGAACAATGTTTCGCGCTGCGAAACGCGAAAAAGTCGCTTCTCTCCGTCCTTAGTGAAGCACACCCAAGTTGCGATGAGAACATCCGTGTTTTGGGGCCTTTCTTCATGCTCTCATAATGTATTCTCTCATTTCAACGGATAGAGGACACGTATTTATTTTACGCTTCCCAGGAAAAAATTCGCATGGATAATATTCTTGCGGGCAACCCACTGCTACACCCATCCGATTCTGTGGCGTCATCTGCTAATGGTGGAGAATTTAAAGTTAAGCGGCGATGGGACGACGACGTCGTATTCAAAAACTGTGCCAAAGGTGGGTGTTTTTCATCTTAGGTTCATTTTTCTGTTAGTTCACGTGTATGTGGAAAAAGTCTGTCATACGCAATTGCTGCGGTAAGGGTGCTTTGAGTGCGCGTTGTAGAGTGAGATTTGTGGTTTTCCTTATCTCTTCGCTATGTTACGTGTGACTTGTTTTCGACGAGCGGGAGAAAATGTAGGTTTTGGAACATTAGTGCTTTGAAATAACAAAGCTGAGCAAAAAACAAGCTGTTGGATGAGTCTGGAGAGAATCTCTTTTTTTTCTCTCTGTGAAGCCCTGAAGTTCTCTTTTTAACTACTTGTCGCAGTCATGTAATTGTTCACAGGTGAACTAGTGCTAAAAAGGTCGCAGTAATGCTCAGAAAATTTCAACTAGGTCCATATTGGCAACAAAGACCAAAGAAATGTTAGAAGCCATGAGCTGAATGACTGACTTATCATGTTTTATAACTTCGTTTTCAGGTATCGATGAACGCAAAAAGGAGGCTTCCTTCATAAACGATGCAATACGATCAGAATTTCACAAAAAGTTCATGGATAAATACATTAAATAGTAGCATCTATGTTGTTGTGGCGTTCGTTGTAATTTTTCGATACTCTGTTGTCTATACTTGGTCCTCGAATGAATGCTGATTTCACCGCTGTTCTCTTTTGGGAGTCGCTTGTTTCGGTCAAAAGTACTTTGCCTTCTCTTTACCATTTAATCTAGAATAGCATCGAGAGCGGATAACGTGCGTTGCAGTCATATCAGCTCAACATTTTCTTGTCACACAAGGCCGTTATTAGCCCGCTTCTCTTACTTCACTTTTGATTACTTCTTCTGAATTGTTGGTCCTGTTGTAGATGCGCTAGCAATGGAGGATGAGAAATCGACATCGACTGACGTCACTGAAAAAACCTCTAGTCTCGATCACGTGAAGATAAATGAGCGTGTTGTTGTTTGGCGGTTAGTGAACGGCGAAAAAAGAAGGGTAGGTTGCAAAGGGAGTCATGAAGAAGTATTGATTTCACCGCCATGGTTCAGGTATTAGCCACACTCTTGAAGAAAAGAAGCTTTGACTCGAACGCTAAGCCTAGCAATCCTGATGAAGAAAAAATAACTCAAGAGCCGGATTGTCCTGCGGGCGAGGTATGTCTCCATTACGAAATTGGAGAGGCATCGCACATTGTAGCGACCCTTCCAGAACAACTTAATTGAAATTTATTAACGTCGTGTGTGGGAAAGCAGTGTTGTTGCGTTTCCAAACCTCTAGCTTGGCGAAAAGCTCTCCTCAACTCTTACGGCCATCCTTAAGAGGTTAGGAAATGCTGCAACTACTATTGCACCATCTACCTGATCTGACATTCTACAGAAGCTACTTTTTAAAGTGTCTGGGTAACCTGGTCAACATGTATTATGGGAAGGTTGTGAGTATGTAAATATGTTTGTTATTTAATAAATGTCGAACAAGATGGGCAAGTACCGCTTTTTGTCCCCGGTTGCTTTACTGATGCCACTTTATGTCTGCTTACTAACATAATTATTTTAACGATGGCGCAAGTGTTGGATAACTCAGGCAGCAATAACGTGCACTTCGATGACAGGACGCGCTTGAACTCAATGGATCAGTAAAGAACAGTAAGTATATATGTGTTGGTATCATTCTTAATACGAAAATTTTTTCCATTTCGGTTAGATGGAATTTCTGGTCGAAGTTCCCTCCAGTGGCCGGACGCATAGTCGGTCGGACGACAGCAACGACTGCAAGTGTCGCACAGCATTGGATGCGTATCGATCGTCGGACTTGCCTGAGTATTCGACGATTAGATGCAGTTAGACAGTCAGACAGTTGCGACCGTTGCTGTCGGACGACCGACTATGCGTGCGCCCAGTCGTGCCATCTATCTCCCTGGGGTCGGATGATTGGTTCTAAATTGGTCTATCGAGATAAAAACACAGACTTATACATCGATTGGTTCACGCAGGTCTTCTATAGCTCAAACCGCATTCAAGTGCTGCTTCGATTCCTACAGGATGTGAATGAGCGGCGCATGATAAAAATAATTGATTAACGTTGTATGTTTTGTCGTTTTTTGAGTCTGCGCAATATAGCGGTATTAGGACTGGTCATGCTTTTCGATTGCAAGGGCAATTCCTACCTACTTAACCCTCGAATTGCAGTTCGAACTGCTGGGTATGATCCGAACTTTGTAGGATTGAAATCTGAACTACTCTATTCAGCAGATGTATTCGAAGCGGTGTGTAACTTTTCATTATTTTCAGGTTCATCGAATTGGCTCCAAAACACAACAATGGAGAAATAGGTACAGTAAGCTACTAATATTTAATATTTTATTGCGTTCGATTTGTTGAAAACCCAGATTTTTGAAGAGAATTTTATTTCGATGCATTTTTTTTGGCTTAGTGGTCGTAAAAACGATAAACCGCCTCTTCTGTGCTTTGTTATAAAGTAAACGTTAAGGAGGTAGTGATCTACGGTTAAGAAGAAAGCGACGAAGAGAGAATGACGAGGAGCTTTCAACACTGGAAGAAGTTGGAGCTAGAGCGGACCACCATAGAAAGGTTAATAGTTATTTTCTTTGTTTGGTTGGTGTCATTCGTAGTTTTCTTTCATTTTTCGACCTATTATCCATTGTTAATACGCCTCTTTAGACGCCTCCTGAGAAGAACATCGAAAAAATTGTATTCGGCAGTTATGAAATTCAGTGCTGGTATTATTCACCCTATCGCTTGAAGAACAAGGCTGTTGAGCGGCTCCTCATTTGTGAAAACTGTCTTTTGTATACAGAGGACAGGCAACGCTTTGCGTGCCATTTGGTAGCTTTCGAATGCTTTTTCTTATTCACTGCCTCACTTATATTGTATTCCTACTCGATGTTCACAATTTAGGCAAACGATTGTAAGCTTCGGAATCCTCCGGGAGAAGCGATATATGTGGAAGGTGATATCAAAGTTTACGAAGTATTCGGAGCTTTGGAAAAGGTAGTATATTCGAAAAGCTTTGCTCGTATTGTGCCCTAGGTAACGTTCTCAGACGCACATTCCGCCGTTGAAAGTTGTGGTTTTCCGTCAGAATATTAATCCAGTTGTAGTGATTGGTACACAGCAATGAAAGAAAGCAAAAAGCTACTAGAAATCCTCAAAATCATATTGCCTCTAGTCATATGGGCGGGTTTCGCGGAGCTTCACCCTGAAGGATTTCTACTTGACCTATTCTTCTGGATTGGCAAGATACTAAAAGCGGTGAGAGGTCAGGCCAACCAGCGGACTGTTGTAGAGGCAAAGCATTAAGCGCACCATGACCAGCGCGCAGTGTGATTTAATAGGTTCTCAACAGTTCTTGTTTTTTCTTCCTTCATCACTTCTGCTATTAAGAAAATATGTACCACTTACACACACCTCATCGATAACGGAATGTGCTTCTAACCGGCTACGTCGAGGAGTGTGCGAAGTTAGCTGATTTTTGACCTAAACTAGGTGGTATCATTTGGGAGAAGTATGGATTCACGGTTTTTCGAAACCGTCATTACCACGGTTAGGCCGATGTCAAACTCTGCGAATCCAGTGATTCGCTAAGAATCGCTCGATTCACATCGGCCTCTGGACTGAGAAGACCCAATCAATGCTTGTTTAGTCATGTGCGTGGATCCGCACAATCCGCTGTGTTGCCGGCAAAGAATTGGCGATTGGCAAATTGATTTTTGACCTGAGCTAACCTTTTTTGTTCGATAGTAGTGCTCTGTGTCTGAACACTGGTCTTGTTACATATTTTTTGCAAAGTAGCACAGAGTGTGCTGGGAGCGGGCTCGGTTTTGGCAAGAATTAGGATATTTCTGAATGAGGGATATGTATGTTTATGGATCTTTCTTTTTCAGTTTTACTGCCAGCGCCTTTGTCTATTAGCGAAGCTTTTTATTGATCACAAGACACTATGCTTTGATGTGGAAAATTTCATTTTTTATCTGCTGTGTGAGGTTAGTTCCCGTT
The DNA here is from genome assembly GCA_036418205.1 of Ostertagia ostertagi. Lineage (NCBI taxonomy): Eukaryota > Metazoa > Nematoda > Chromadorea > Rhabditida > Trichostrongylidae > Ostertagia > Ostertagia ostertagi. Next base: position 25,744 of record MU870980.1, read on the forward strand.
TTAGTATATTTCACGCAGTTCTTCGATCTTAAGGAATCTCAAGAATACGCTGTTATAGGTAGACAGTGAAGGCACGCATATAGCAGCGATGTTTTCCAAGGAAATGTACTCTGCAAACAATTTAGCGTGTATTATGACTTTGCCTTGCTACCAGAGGAAAGGATATGGCAATTTGATGATTCAACTGAGTGAGTCTCTTTTGGTAAATGGTGTGCACATCGTATTCCTCAACCTAATTTTAGGTTACGAGATGTCGAAAAGAGCGAAATATCCAGGCACTCCTGAGCGTCCCTTCTCCGATTTGGGCGAAATATCGTACAAAAAATATTGGCTTTGGGTTCTTCTGGAATTTTTTGATTCGGCAGCTATGCGCAAGGTGGGTTTCTTCTCCATCACGTCTAATTTTTTCTAAATCACTTACTACTTGACTTACTATTGTGAGCTGTTCTAAACAGACAGTCTAAGGGACACTTCGTACTTAGGCGAGAGAAGAGATTGCGAGACGAAAGAACACAGGGGCATGCGAGACGCAGACGCCCATACACTCCTAACAGTATTGCTTCTTCTTGCGCCGTATCCAATCTTTCCCTAAGAGGGACGCGTCCCGCCTTTGATTCAATCCTAAGGTTGGGAAACAGGGTTGCGTCACGGGCCCCCAATGAACTTTCGATGTTGTAGCTATGCTCCCCTGGTGAAGCACGCCTTCCTTCTTGGGGTTGAGCTGCTCTAACGATAGGCGTTTGAGGTAGAAACGCAGAGGTAGGCGGGGCATATGATGTAACTCGCTCTCCCCAGCCTTAGGATTGGATCACCGGCGGGGACACGTCCCACTGGGGAGGTCTGGTTGCGGCCCTTGTGTGCCCTCGGGCGTTGTGGAGGAGACGGTGCGTAGTGATGAGAAAGATATTTCATCATTATATTCTGTCGGAAGCACGTAGAAGTTCTTTCAAACTTTTAGCAAACCGAGCAGTGTTGTAGTTTACAACGAAGAATGTTTTTTTTGTAAATTTTTTGAAGGGTTTATTTTCCAGGTTGAAGATGTCACTGTTGACGACCTTGAAGCTTTGGTTGGCATAAATAAAGACGACATCAAGGACGTTATGGAGCCTATTGGTTTACTTTCTCATCTTAAAGGTATTCAACAGCTACTCGTTGCAGTCGTTATTTCCTTGAATGTTCCTATTCAAAGCTTACATCGAGCATTTCCTAATCTTTTCATTCATAGGAGGGAACGTATATCGTACACAATCCGAAATTGGATCAGGAAAGTGGAGTTGAACGACCGAACCCACCAGTGAGGCGGTTGAATCCGAAATGCCTTGTTTGGAATGCAAAAACATTTGATAGACCCAAAAGGCGAAATTAGAGAAGAGCTTCCTTGTAATGTTTATGCTGCCCCTAGTTTTTCCTTTCAGTTCTCAAAGAAATCCTTCCTTTCGGCTTTGTAAAGAGTTGTTTGTTGTGAATTGATTTCTATGTCAATACCGGTAAACCAAGTTGTTACTTTTCGTAATCACATATTCCTTTGCTATATATTTGTAACCCATGATTTCTTGAACATCGGCTGGCCCCTGCAAGTCATTGTATAGGCCACGTCGCATTCAAGCGCCACTACGAATGTACAAATGGAAGTAGTAGAATGATCTCTTCTTACTCACTGTTTGTGTCCTACCTTTTCAGAAAGTGTTAGTCACATAAGATGCTGTTATGTTCATTGAAATCTCAAGTAAATGGTTATTTTCCGCTTTTGTAAGTCCTTTTGCCTTAGTTGCTTACTACCGTTATTGTGATTAGTCACAGTGGGCATGTAGAAGCAAGACAACACTTTTCAAGAATCGCTTAGGAAAAATAGATTCGGGTTCGAAGCTTATACTAGTTTTTTTTTACCGTGGTTTTTTACAAACTTTATGGAACCCACTGTGCGAATAGCTGGAGTGTCTTAGGTTTTTACCCCTTTCCTCTGTTTTTAGTTTATATAACACTAGTGCTATCAAGTCAGCTTTTGTAGGAGCCTTACCCTCCTTTCCTCTGCTACTCTCTAGCTTCTCTTCAGTTTTTTTTTTCGTGAAAGTGTTGGAAATAGTTTTTGGTTGAACAGGAGTAAAACGAACCCGAACAGAATGCTTTTGAAAGTTTGAGGGGCCATCGCTGACCCGTGCCTATCTCACCTGGCTTCACGTTGTTCTGTGCTATCAGCAACCGAAACAGATAGCGATGTTTTGTTTCATCAATGCGCAGGTGCCACGGGAATCGCTCTTTGCTCTGTGCATGTAACTGGAAACCGTCAGTGTTCCACAGTCATCAGGAATGAAGGTGGTGGTGTTTGCAGTGACTTTTCTCAGGTATTTTTTATTTTCACATGATTGCACTTTAAAAATTTCCTGACTGCTTCTGGTTTAATGTAGGTGTAGACTTAGCACCTGCTTTTCAGTTATGGTCTGTACCACTCAGCTAGAAAAACTTTGAGTGGAGTGAAAACATCGGTCACGAGTGACTGGCTGGACAACGTCACTCATGTAGTTAGTCGCTTTTTTGTTTCGGATCTCTGTGAAGGAGGGTGATGCATCCTCTTAAAAAAAATGGTAACCCGGTGTCTGATAAGCTTTCAGAAGGCTGATAAAAGTATGCAGAAGCCACAACTGAGCTTTCTAACCAAGTGCTTTGTTTCTATGACGTTTACTATTTTTTTGGTTTTTTTTTTAGTTTCATTAACTGTCATAGAGCTTCTGTACATAAAATATACTGATTTGCCTCCTTATGTTATTAGTAGCTCGGCGAATTACAACAACATGTCCTTTTACTTGTCTCGATTTTTTCTCCATTATACTGCACGACTATTGGTTATCAGTGCTGAACTTTATAGCCTCGAACTCATTATAAGTGTTGGTAGTGTGAGCTTATCACACGGTTAAAGCACGTAGTTCGCAGGAAAGAAACGTGAGGAAGAATAATTACCAAAGGGATATGAAAAATAAATGGTTTATGCCACTCATGCAGTGGTCGGAGCGGTTTAGAAAGGGTCAGGAAAATAGGATGGCGAGTAAAGAGAAGGGTATCGTGTTAACGTGAAAGCACATCTATGAAATAAGCATTCTAGCAAAATATCATATGTGGGCAATGGAGAAGTCTCATTTCGCTTTTTTCAATGCGGTAGTGAAAGAAGTGGTGAAAAAAGGACGAATCGTGTCTTTTGGAGATTACATGTCTCTCAAGACTTATCATTTATTTTTGAAGAGGTCGTCCTTCTATCGTTCTCCCGCTTTTTTTCTATTATTGTGAAGGATGAAGACTGAGACTAAACATGGTAGACTTGTGATTTTATTCATTCACCTTTTTAACAAAATAACCATTACTCACTTGGAAATGTGTTCATTTGTAGCCGCTGTTCAACACTGATGGCGAAGCGAAGACATTCTTGGGGACCCTCGATGCAGTATTCATGATTGCCTATGCGAGCGTATGTTCACCTTGGTCACAGACTTTCACCATGTGTTGTTAGCCAATGACAGGTGTTTTTCCCATGTTCAGGGACTATTTTTCTGGGGTTGGTTAGGAGATCGTCTGAACCCGAAGCATGTCATTGTAACGGGAATGATCGGATCAGCTGTCATGGTTTGATTTTATCTTACCTCATGCAAGAATCTGTCGCAGAAACTTTTTTT
>MU870981.1:0-12176 GCA_036418205.1 Ostertagia ostertagi
AAACACGAGCCCATCTACCTCAGATACGTATCGCAGGTGGGAACATTTGGGTATTATTTGGGTATAACGCCACAGCAATTCATGGATGCTTTATACAATTGTAAGAAAATCAATGATAAAAGGAAACCTTGCAAAAATACTCGCCCTCGGAATCCGAAATAAATTTATAACTGTTGTGAAGGTGTTCTTACAGTGGCGATTAAACACTGTATATTTTTGGACATAATTTTTATATCAGCGCACTTTACAATGAAGAAGTATGAAAGGTTAGATCGGAGAATATTAAAATACAAATAAATGGGCCCAAGTGCTCAACTTCAGGCGCTACTGTCGTGCAAGCCACAAATTTCACTTCTATTCAAGACCTGGAAGCCTGTCGATACAATGCCTTCACGGTTTCCATCAACCTTCGGTTTGTGTTCCTATGATAGCCTAGCCCCAGCGAGCGGATCTTAGGATATGTAACAGTTTATTAGCGCTGAATACGATTCACGATTCAATAGTTAAATTTTTCTGCACTACAAATTGGTAATTCAACTTGATCATGTAGAAGATGCTTGAAGGCAAAATTTGTAAAACACAACTCGGAGCCTGATCTGAAAGCATCACCAAACCCTCTGAATGAAACCAGCCACGAAGGACTCACCATCAACCACGAGGTCCTGTCCCTCCTAAAATGAAGATTTGAAACTTTTTGGGAGGATCGATATTCACTTTTCTAGGACAGTTTGATGCATTGGTGCAGTGTGTATAAGAAACTTTCGTTAATTATAATGAAATTTCTGCACATTCGAATGACTCAAGTTAAATTGATCTCCTTAAAGGCAGGGTCAAGCATAGCGCCAAGAATGACGTCGTCAATTGCTCTCCTAAATACGTTAAAAACTGGTATACCCAAACACCGTGAACGGAAAGGCTAACGTATAGCCTATCCTCATCCTTCTTATTATATAAACCACTACCTGGGCTTGTTGGTTTTGATGTATGTATGCATGTTGTCCGTTCACAGAATTCAGTGGTAAAAACAAGCCGTGCAATAAAGAAGTCGCTAACAAAAAAGGGGAGCTCGCAGGACTTATGACTTATGTACTCAAGGTTTTGCAATGGTATGATTGTGATAGCACCCCAGCAATTATATGAACCCTCAAAACCACGCTGCTGAATGGGGAAAGAAGGACATGTGGATAACGCCGTTTCCGGATTTAACTATTGCTCGTTTGTAGACTTTCTTCCACCACGGGCGTCGCATGTTCCTGGCAACCATCCAATGCTATTCGAAGGTGCGAAAATCCGGACTGCATTAGAAGGCTGCAGAGCAAACATCCAACATAGCTTCCAAGCTGACCAGATCTTCGGTTATGGAAGTGTGTAAACCTGTGCTGCTGAGGTGAAACTGATAGCCACTTATTTCGCGCGATTATACTCGACATTGGCCTACACCTCATAAAATCAGTCTTCTGTCTTGCTGCATTTATCCTTCTATTTTATAAAGCGCTAACTTTGTGTGTCGGTTTGTGTATCTGTATGTGTGTGTGTGTGTGTGTGTGTATGTATGTGTGTGTCCGTCCGCAAAATGAAGTGAGTGAGAAGGAAGCTCATGGGATAAACAAACCGCTAACAAATCGGGTAGCTTACAGGATTTGAGATATCAATGTTTTGTAGCAGGATAGTTGTGATAACACTCTTAGGGCTATATAAACACCTGCTTAGCACACTTCCGTTCATTCCACATGGTGCTGCAGTGGCAGCTGGAGGGCAGTGGAGAGAGGAAGGGAGGATGAGGAAGGGAAGCGAAAAATCTACCGTCATATCATGATTGTGTCCCTTCTACTGTATGAAACACCATTGTGTTGCATACGCGTCACTTCCAGGTGTTGGTGTCACAGGAGGAAGGGACCATAGCGGAGGATAGAAAGCTTGCGCAGGAAAGGAAGGTCCCGGCGGTTGACGGGGGACTATCTCGTCTGGAAAATTCTACCTGTTGCTAAATTATTACTGATTCCTTAATGTTCACGAATGACGTTCCTACTTTGTTTACTGTTTATCAACTAGTCTTGACCATTTGTTTATAATAAACACAACACTTCTACCGATATGGTTGAAATATCTACCATTGGGAGAAGGTCAGTTCAATCGTAAGCCAATAAGGTCACGCCGCTCACGCGGGCAGCGTCGCGCGCGGCAATTGGCCATGCCCACAATTGCGGGTGGGGCAGATAATTGGTAAGTGCTAGACATCAGTAAGCCAAGTAACGTCAACTTAAGATCTCCACAGTGATTTGAGACTCACAGTACAGAGTTGTACCAATGCAAAGTTACCCTTATTGAAATTAATTTCTTTCATTCATCAATGCAATGCTCGGATTCCCCATCATAGAGTGATCTTCGATTAATGAGCGAGGTAGCAACCATTAGACTGGCTTTGCAATGTTGAACCATAGCCACCATCATACCAGCAAAGGCCATGCTTTGATTGGTAACGAGCCCCATGGGAAAGTTATAGGATGCGCACAAAAGCAGAATACTTCATCAGAATGATGATCGAAAGACGCTGCTGGAGCGGAAGCACAGGCCGTGTGCGGCGCTCAGAAAGGAGTGCTGGCAAGTCCAGTGCGCTGCACCTAGCGCACCTATGGCCCACAAAACGCCACATTTGACTTCCTTTGGTCCCTAAATACTGCTTCCACTGGTGCATGTACTTCCACGCTGCACGCACACTTGATCGTCATCTCTTGCTCTAAAAAAAAAAGTTGCCGTCCCATGATACGGAAGCACGGTGAGGAAGCCACTAACATAAGCATGATAGGAAAAGTTTATAAATAATGGCAAGGGGCAAGGAGCTTGCATTTTAACGGGACACTTGATTCATATTCCATGTTCCATGACAAAAAACTTCGACTTGCCTTACATTCTCAGTGTTTATACAGAATTCTAGCAACAGCCGGCGCTTAGCGCAGAGCGCCCTAGCCACGCCACGATTTTATCGCTACGCACTCATGTCGATTACCTGCAAAAACGCCAAGAAACCTCCACAACTCGGTTCAACGCATCTTTTAGCAGATATGGAGAGCAGTTCTGAGCTAACCGTTTTAAGATGAATGGGCCAGCAGAATTCGAGGAGCGTGTTCATTGTTAATAGGTTTGAAAGGAATTGCAACTTTATCTAAACATTTTGACAATACATCGTTCAGTGTCGATAATCAGGTTTGTGTGAAGTCAGCATCGCCAGAGCTTGCACTTTGTGTGTTCTGTTTGGAAAACAGCCTTTTTGCGACGATTTTGACATTCAAAACATGTGACATTCTCGTATTAATCCAAATGAAAAACGTTTGTGAGGGGTTTGCTGCAGAGCCAAGCCGTTGAGGAATCATCGACAGGTTGGCAGGGGAGAGTCGTATTTGGCCTGCTGAGAGGAAGTAGTCGGCCGGATCTACTAAACACTGTCGAGAGGACAAATCAGGGAGAATGATCGATGCGTGTACCAAGATTGGTCGGCAAGGACTAAAATTTACTCTTATTCGCCTATAAATTATCAATGTCGAAGGGTCCGTAGCAATTTTGGTCTACCTCGAGCTATTGATCTGCATTGGTCATTTCTTATCAATTTACATAAATTTTCAATACCTGTCAGAAGGAGCTCATCAAAAAATTCCTCACCTGCTATAAGATTAGAAATCCGCCAATTTTGAAGAAAGTTCAAGCCATTTGATTATGTGTTTGAACTTAAGTTAGTAGTAATATATATCTGCTCAAGGTTCAACGTCACAGCGTCAATCAAGCACGAGTGTTGAGACTTTGACGACAGCGTACGCCCGGATAAAACGCATCAGCCAAGTCATCCCAGCGTTTGCGCATTAGCGGCGACTTATTCCTGAGGTCTTTTGTACTCATTCTATAGGCCATACATTAGCATACTTAAAACCACATGGCTCACAGAAAGGCCAAATATTCTTTAGTTTAGAGGTTTTCCAGACCTTACGGATATGTCTGTTCAGTTCATTCCTCGTTTTCTTTTCATTAACGTAAATGAAAAATGTGGATAAAAAGGAAGAATATGAGAGAATACAAACCTATTCGCATGGTAGAGATATGTGTTTTTACTGAAACAACCACGTCTGAATTCGTTTTGGAACCAAAGATGGACAGATACATAAAATTTCACTCTCTCATGACACAAAAACATCATGAATTCCATTACTGTAACTCACGTAAACAGGGTCGATTATGAACAATTATTCTGCATAGACTGGCTGTCAAAATAGCGGTGATTGGTGCTGTGAGCAGAGTCAACCCTGCGTTGCGCAGTTCGCAACGGCACGTTGAGAGATCCTCAACGCACGCTGTATGGGCGGAGACACAGACGGCTCGAGCATGCGAGTGTGAATGTTCGCGCGAGAGAACGTGTCTAATCGGGCGAAACTGCGCAACGCAGGGTTGACTCTGGGCAACGCACGGCGCACGCGAAATCTCTTGGTCGCAGCAAGGTGTGACTCTCCGACAGCGTGCAGAGCTCCTGGAGAACATTAGAGGCTGAAAGTGCACTCCCGGACACTGCACTTTTCAAGCCGTCTTGCAGCCCGTCTGTGGATACGACCCCCTCCCTTTTCGGTCGGCTGAATACGACCCCCTCGTTGTTCTTTGCGCAACGCAGGGTTGACCCTGCACCGACAGTTATAACTGCTCATAAGGGGATAAGAGGCGTTAGGGCCAACGTCACGTGATTCATAGCGTCTATCTTACTAGGGAAGGATGAAGGGTCGAAGTGGCCATATGAAATGAGACAAGTATCACATATGTGGTTTCGGACGCTGATCTCGAATCTTCTTCCCAAATCTGCCAAACGATTCGCTGAACGGAGTTACGGAGGTTTTTTGTTCCCTCACACAGTTTAACACAGTGAGAAATCGGCCTCAGCAGCAGCGGCTTGTGAACGAAGCAGTGAGCCTCTTTGATCGGGTGCTGGTGGCCTAGTGGTTAAAGGTGGTGGGCTTGGGATTTCGGGTCAGTGGTTCGGATCCGCCGCGTGTTTTTCCTTTTGCATTTTTGTGACTGACTATTTGGCAGTAGTGAAACATGATTCCTTCATCATTGGTCAGCCCTACTTGCTTTTGGATGAGTTTGAGGTCGATAACTTCGAAATTTTTCCTAACTTGCATGCCACTACATAAGGTTAAGGCGCGCCAGTATACGGAGCGCGCGCTTCAGCCGTTTTTGAGTAAACGAATGTGAGATCTGTGTTCAAGTAGTCCAATAACTCCTGGGGCCAATTTCTAGAAAAATTCGAGATTTTGAATTAACTTCAAAAAAGTGGGCGAGTCACTCATTGATGCTACATATCCATAGCCGGTAGTTCCAGGGTTGGACGACGGCGACCCTTTGAAAATAATAAAATGTGGGTGTTGAAATCATGCGAACAGAAAACCAGACACTGCTTTACCTCTTCAGGAACCAAAAAGACTCATCGAACATTTTTGTAGAGCGGCACATAAGAAATTTGCGCAAACTTCTTGCTAGGTGAACTGCCTAGAATGTGTTGCATTTGGAAAGTGACCATCCAAGATTCCCAACTCAAATCCACTGGTTTACGCTGCACGAAGAATGGTGAAGACGAGCATCTGCAGCCGGCATTAAGGAGAAATGGATTCAAGAAACCGCTTTATAATGCTGGAACGCACTGAGGCCGTGTATCAACACGACGTGGTCGGCTCATCCCCTGGAAGGCTTCACTCCTCTTCCAAAGCGGATAGTGAATAATGGGAAGGACCGTGTGGTTTTTCGTTTACCATCCTTCAGCAAGCATGTTTTTGTTTTTCCATAATCGCTTCACCCTCTTACCGTAACTTCTGGCCATCCTGTACAGAAAGGGCGCTCATGTCTTTAGGGACATTCGAAACAGGGCATCTGATCGTGAGAACCGTTGCTACGTGGCACTTGGGACTAATCCAGAGCCAAACTAGGAGAGAAGAGCCTACGGAAAAGAAAGGTTACTAACGTCCTCACCCAGAATCCATATCCTTCCTAAGACTTACTCCCAAGTTCTGCAATTTACTCACTCACCTCAATGTCTCCCCCCCCCCCCACCTTAACGACGTGAATGCTAAAAAAAAGTTTCCTGTCAGTTTCATAGCAGGGACTCTCGCTGCACAGTGTGGTTGAAGTTAAGTTTTTTCTTGGCAACTACCCGTTTTCTGAAAGACAACAGATTTTCAAGTGCTGACACGTATTGATCATTGAGGTTCTTGAAAGCTTAGCCAAACATTACCATTTCTTTCTTTTGTCAGCAGCAACTAACCCCATGTCAATCTAGAGACCTTTTTTCAGCGGCAGTGCACACGCCAAAAATAATAATTCGTACAGGGCAGCAGCGGCTATAAAAGTTCGCTAGCAGTCAGTGCTGCACCGTCGTCTGTCATCCGTTTTTCTATACATCGGCTCTCCACCAGCACCTATCACAAATGAAACTAACGCATTGCCCATTGTGCTATGCGTAATGCATTCTGTAGCGCAAAAATGCTATCGCACAACGAAACTGTTATACCAAAAATATGGAGATTATGATAGATCTCTTCAAGAGAAATTTTCGACCAGCTTTGGAACGAAATTTGTGAGTTGACTCAACTATTTTGAAAAGTGGTATGATTATGGTAATACTGCCCAATGCTTTACAGAGTACTAAGGATCTAGTCGTAGGTTATAGAACGCTGGTGGCTCTTCCTATAATTAAAAACAGAGAAATGGGCTTTGGTAACGTCGTCATGCTTTCCTACGAGGTGCGTTTCATATGCATAAAGTATGTAACACGACGGTAAAGTGCTGTCCCTCATCATGACTTTGTTTTTATGAAAAGAATCAGCAACATAGTTTTATGATATTTTACAGGACACTCACGACCCTATCTATGTCAGATACGTGTCCGAAGATGGAACAGTTGGCTACTGGCTAGAAATAACTGCCAAACAATATATGGATGCCTTATACAAATGTAACAAAGGGTTCCCTCCTAGGAAGCCTTGCAAAAATACTCGCTTTGCTCGCACTTGAATAAAATTGTTGCAGTTGTGGTAATGTGGTTTTTATTGGTAATTTCACATTTATCATTTTTTTTGCCTATATTGGTGGTGCCCATTATACTAATGAAATTTATGAATTTATGCGGTAAGATCGCAGACGATCCATTTTCCTGAAGGAGCAACGTGTTCGACGTCAACTTTCCTGTGTGCGCCATGCTTCTCACTTCCATCAAGATTTCTGAAGCCTCCCAACACAATGCCTCCATGCAGTGTACCGACTTTGGGTTTATGATCACATGTAAGCCATGTCTCAACAATGGAATCTCAGGGGACCTGGCTCCTATTGCACTGCTTGTTAATACGATTCGTAGAGCTATTCGTTATCTGACGAGTAGATTTAACGCACCATGGCCTGCCTGACATTGTGAATAACACTTTATATTGCAATCATTAATAATTTAATATATTTATAGATTATACATGGGGGTGGGGCGAAAATGGCAGGGCTCAACATATCTCGCAGCATGATCCATACTAATAGCGCTAGGGTTGAAAGCCTTCGCAAGGCGACTTCACCCACACACAGTGAGGTACGATGCTGAGATAAAATTGTACAAGATTTTGGTATGACATGTTATAGTTATTATTTATTTTTTATTTATTTATGCACTCAATGGTGCGCTACAACAGGGCAGAAGGTGTTAGTTCGGTACAAGTATGTTTAGACGAAAAACAAACAAACAAACAATCGCTAAACTCGTATAACAGCTGAAGAAAAAGGAAAACAAAAGAGGAATCGCGCTCCCAGCATCACATTCCTGCCGTATACAAAAAGATGACCCAAGAAAGTCAGCGCTGCTCCATTAACACGTTGACGACCGCCGTTGTGCGCGTACTGCTTCAACATTTTTCGTATTCTCTCATCAATAGGCATCAATCCTTCAGCGTTTTCATTATCAGTGAAGAAATAGTTTTTCGGATCAATAATGTACATGGACCGTTGTGGAACAGGAGAAAACACCAAATAAATTAAGGAAAACTAGTCTGCCCCATGCGAAAGTCAACGTGTTAACTGCCATTTCTGTGTGTGAGAGGGCTCAAGTAGGCAGTGACTACCTCAATTGTTAGACTTAACACTGAAAGACGGCTACGTGCAGGTCAGTTATATGTTTTTTATATAAGAAAAAGAAACATAAGCAGCAGACATTACCTTTTTGATACGTTCCACACACAACATAAGCGAGCAGACATCAAATGTCAGACTTCCATTATTTCAAAACAGACATGAGACGAAGGCTTGCTTCATCAATTTCAAAATTAGGGCGCTGGCTACTGTACTCTACAACTAATAGAAACGGTCGTCCGTGTTTCCTGAAAAAAGAAAAATCACAATTCAACGATTTCTAGAACTATATTATAAATTACTACCTCCTAGGAGGCTTCGAATCTCACGATTCCGAAGCAAGGTTTTCCTCGCTTATTAGAAGCAATAGCTGACCCCAAGAAATTCTATGTAGTTCGGTTTATAAGCTAACCTATCTACTCCCCATAGGTTGTCCCATAAGTTTGTAGCGCTTTTTTGCACCTAAGTCCAAAGCTTCATTTTGCGATTTCTGTATACAATCAAGAAGACTCCTCATCGTGGATCAATCTATGCCCGAATCATGCCCGCTTCACGCTCTTTCGAAAGAGACGACTGAGCAAGAGGGCCAAGGCTTTCACGCTCAGATTGACGAACTTCTACTGAATCACAAACCGGTCGAAGCCAGGAGGAACATTCGCTTTGCTATACACCTAAATCCGCCCAGAGGTCGATCGAACGCCGTTTAGTGGGTTTCACTTTGAGACGACAACGAGAGCTAGAGCTTCACAACTCGGACATCAGAGCCATATCGAAAGTGAAAGACGCCCTCCTTCACGTCGATGAGGCAAAACACAGATTCGCTGGTCATTTGATGAGGAGAAATGATGGCAGATGGAGTGCTACAACTGTACAATGGTACCCACGCAAAAACAAACGGCCACCCGGCCGTCTCCAGTACGTTGGGCAGACTCTCTAGCTTATCGCAACAACGTAATTGATCCCGTGTCCCTTAAGGTGTCTGTCCATTGGACAACTATAGCTCAAGACCGAGAACGATGGAAGAGAAGCTGGGACCCGCGCAAGGCCAATCGCCCAGCAGATGGACGGGTCGTCTAAGTATCTTCGTTGTTAACCATGCGGCATCAGACTGGTGATACCTGCCTGGCTACTACAGCTTGCAGAAAATCCTGACCTGGGATGGGAAACGGTGTAATTTGGACCTATCTTTAGATGAAGCCAGCAATCCGCACGAGTTATTTTCCTATGCGACCGCCATACTAGACATCCAGGGAACACGCTAAATAGAGATCTGCTTTCCTTTGGGACATTGTAGAGGCTTGAACATGGAAATCCTGGTAATCACATGAGTGTGACACGAGTTCATTCAACATCAACAACATCACAAGCCCTGTTCCACCCCTAGGCGGTGGCTGAACAATACCACTACTGCAGAGAGAAAGTCTTTATTCCATGGTGAATACTGTGAAAGCACCAATGGCTGTATCAAACCAAGTCGCGAGCCAGGCACTTGGAATTTTCTCCGGCTTCGGCCTTCTAACAGGCCAGCTCTTCAGTAATCAACACGCGAAGCTGGCAAGAAAACTCCAACTATACGCTCAAAATTCAATAAAGTACTTCCGTTCTACGACAACCGAGATCACGTAATTCGAAAATGATACGTCTCTAGATTTGAAGGTTAGTTGAAATGCCCTACCAGAGCCACCATACAGCGATGTTCAGCGTCCTTCCATAGGCCATCCATTCTTCTTACTAAGGAGTCATCATAAAAAAAAAATACGATTCAAATAAGAAGCGCGAAATCGATTTCACTGCCTTTTTCGACTTGAAACTGTCGATCTTCTGAGAGCACGGCATCGACCTCCCGGTGATTCGATGGCAACAAGTTAGTGGTAGTGATGGTCCATACATCGATATTGGATATTGCTTGTTGTTGAGACAGAGTTAACTCAAAAAATGTTCGAAAGTGGGACCAAACTATGACAACCTAGTCAGTGTGACTAAGACCAAGCACCTAGACCTCGAAAATTGTTGGTTTTAGGAGAAGTTTTTGCGCATTTTTCAACTTTCATTTGATCTCTTTATAGCATTTCTGTTGTGGTTTCTCACAGCGATTATAGATGAGAATGGTTTTTGACTAAAAGCATGTTCGGCTGCTCATGTTTCTAAAATCGAGAAAACGCGTCGATGGAAGTGATGCGGCAAGAGCCCGTCTTGCACTCCAGAGTTTCTTTCACGATATGGTGAAGACGGTTGTCCAGCAACTCGAGAAAAATGCACAAATTCTTTTGGCCAGTTCCTCTGAATGACGAGTGTCTTCTGGAGCTGTTGGAAACAGTCTCGGGCAATGCTCGGGAAATGACGCAGCTTTTTCGAAGTTTTCAGAACACAATAGCTGTTCCTCAATATCTTCTCAGAAAGGCGAAAATATGGAAAAAGGGTTTTCGCGACATTGGTGACGACCGCCGTCAGAGGCCTCAGATTTTGCGTTGAATTTAGATTTATCATCTGTCACTTGTTTGTCCCGACTACTTGAACTGCAGTCGGAAGCCTATGGCCCAGATGCGTAGATCGAGGATTCCAGCGCCGATTTTAGCACTGCAACCTGGTAGGTAACTTTCAGAACTTGGTGAAGCTCAAGCGATTCGTTCACTGACAGCTCCTACCAAAAGAACTGCACTGCTATTGTTGAACCATAATATGGGCAAATGGATGGGTTCGCCGGCACTATGCTTAAAACCATGGAAAAGTTTACTTTACCAGGCAACGCTCGTCAACGAATTTGGAAGAAGGTTCAGCAAAAGTCTCCAAGCCCGTTATGGGACGTTCTGTCCCACCTGTTGCGTTCAGCAGACCCGGCACTAACAGACACCATCTGCTTCCATTGCTGTCAAATCAACCAAAAGAGGGAGAGCTTAATGATCCGAACCTACTCGAAGAGGACTTCTTCAAGGTTTTTGCTTTGAAAGCTCAGTATTTCCAGACAAACGGCATCCACGAGTTACCTGCTAAAAGGCAATATGTTGACGATTATGGTGGGGCATATATTTATAAATTGCTCACTGGCTAAAGAAGAAAAGTGATTTGAAAAAAAAATCGACAAATGGCCAAAGACTTTCCCGGCTGCCTGATTCGTGAACGGGCGTTGTCGAAATAAAATAAACTTTCTCATGTTTTCCGAGCATAGTGCCGCCGAGCCCATCCATTAGACTAAATTATTGTTCATCAATAGCAGTAGAGCCCCACGGAACAAGTCAGTGAAGGAAGCGCCTGCAACTCCATCCAGGTTGTGGCCCAGTTTGCAGTGTTCGAAGAATTAATTCTAGTGTAATGAAATGGTGATGGAATTGGTACTACGAGCTAGTGGTATTTCCTCTTGTACTTTATGTGTAGAAATCACTTTTTGTTCCACCAACAAAGTTGAGTGAAAATCGAATATGGTGAGCCACTCAATATGGTGAGCCCTGGTGAATGCTGCAGTGGCAAAAGCCAAAAAGTGCGCCGACGAAAAACGAACCCGTTTCTTTGTCCGTTGACCTCCGTTGAGGGGCGAGACAACAACCAACTAAGGGCCGCTAAACCGATAGCCACCATCCTGCCAGCAATCACCATGTTTTTATTTAACCCATTCCACGGAAAAGATATAGGATACCGACGCCCGAAGCACGCTACCTTCTCAAAATGATAATCGAAGGACGCTGCTGCGGGTTCAGAGCATAGGCGGAGGTGGAGCTCTGAAAGGATCGGTAAGCCCATCGCACCATAGGCCACAAAAAGGCTCAAGCCCCTGACTACTGCATGCACTGATGCATTACTTCTATGCTGCACGCAAACTTTATCGTAATCCTTCGCTCGCTATGGGCGCATTGGTGGAATGGCATCCGAATGCATGTATTAATGCAATGTTGTTGTGGAAAATTCACCTCGGAAATGAATTATGAATAAAAAGGATAAAGCATTTGCCGTTGATCAATCCCTTTTTGGGATGCGGCACGCATTCTACTTCCATTTGTACATTCGCAGTGGCGTTTGAATGCGATGTGGCCTATACAATGACTTGCGGG